>MCJB01049019.1:228586-248090 GCA_002018475.1 Nicotiana obtusifolia
GGGGGGGGGGACTACTCCTTAGGATTGGTATTGATTGATTCATTTGGTGCTATGTGAAAGCGTGTACGCAAGATGACGAGTGGGTACACCGGTTGTACGTGGTATTTGATTGGTTTAGGCTACTTAGACTTTTCCCATGCTTTAATTGAATTGTCTTATCATGTTCTAAATTCTCATAGTCTAACTATTCTTACTTGCATTAGTCTATCCTTATATGCCATAAATGATTTCATTAACACTTGTTCTACATCCTAATTGATAAATTGCTCTCATGCTTTAATTGAACTTGTTGCCTCTTTTATTGTTTCATGTTATCTCTTTCATTGCTGATTATCATTATTTAAAGTTATTGTTCATATTATCTCTTTCATCATTGGTTATCATTACTTGAAGTTATTGTTCATGTTATCTCTTTCATTGTTGATTTTCTATTATTTGAAGTCATTGTTGCACGTTTTCTCTTCCATTGTGAGTATTCTCATTTAATATGGTTGTTATACATTATCCCTCTCACTGTTGAGTTATTTATGTGGAAGTTGTGAAAGCCGTTATCACGTTGAGGTGATTATAATGGAGACATCTTCTTTATTGAGCATTTTACATTTACTGTTGTTGTTGATATTCTTGTACACGTTGTGGTGAAGCCATGGGCTATTATTGTGGAAACATTGATATTGTTGGTTGTTGGTAAGTTGTGATTTATGGGCACTTGTGGTGCGAGTTGTCATTGTAATGTGTTATTGACGCGTATGCGGTGGTATAAGATTTGGGTTAATGTGCATGCAGCGGTATAACGTGGGACTTATGTGCGTGTTGCTTGTAGGGGAACTATGTGAAGTCACCCAGCGTCATAAGGTGAGCTAAAGTGCGTGTAGCTATTTCGGAAAAAATTGTTTTCAAATCCTATTCCAAATGTAAGGCTCACACGGCAATATAAGGAAAAATTGTGATTGCAATTTAGAAATGTGAATACGAGGCGGTACCTCGGTTGTGATTCTTGATTTATACAAGGTGGTACCTCGGTTGTGATTCTTATTGTACGTGAGGCGGTACCTCGTTGTGATTCCTGTTGTTTATTTCATGTTGTAAAGAGTTTTGGTGGGAACATTTCTTGTTATTTTGTTCTTCGTGGTTCTATTAGTTGTTATCTGTATATGATCATTGTGGTTCTATTTTATTGCTTCCTTTATATTATTTCCATGCTTAATTTTCGGTGTTAGTTCATGATATTATCTTGTTTCTTATAAGTGATTTCTCCGGTTTCCACTATTATTCATTCTTATATATTCATATTGTTATTTATATCCTAGTAGGTGTCTTGACCTGACCTCGTCATCACTCTACCAATGTTAGATTTGATACTTATTAGGTACCGTTGTGGTGTACTCATACTATGATTCTGCACATCTTTTTGTGTAGATCTAGGTACGCCTGCTCGTGCCGGACGCTAGAGTTGATTTGAGTTGCTGCTTATGGAGACTTCAAGATATACCTGCTCTGCATTCGTAGGCCTCGGAGTCACCTTCCTTTACTTTTACTACTGTTGTATTTTTTTATTGAGACAGTGATGTAGTAGACACTTTAGCTTACTGTGTATAGTTTATGACTTAGTTCCACCAGTCTTGGAGAGTGCATTATTCAGATTCTATTTTCGGAAGATTTTATGAGTTTATCAGACCTGTTTTTAGTATTTTGTTAGTTATATCTGTCCAATTGTTCTCAAATGTTAGGCTTACCTAATTGTAGGGACTAGGTGCCATCACGACATCCTACGGAGGGAAATGGAGGCCGTGACATAAACTTTCAATATTAAATTAAATCCCCGAAAGTCAACAAAAGTCTACAAAAGTCAACGTGGTCCCACATGATCAAAACCCGATTCAAGTGGTAGATCCTGACTACCCATAATCCCACGAGTCCAAATATGTGATTAGATTCCAAAACCGAGTCTAAATTGATCTTAAATCCCAAAATTTCACTCTTTTAAGTTGTAGGCAAAACCCCCAATTTTCACTTTGAAATTTTTAGTTTTAGGTGTAGAAATTCATAAGCAATTGAGATACACAACCAAATCCAAGTGAAAATTCCTTACCTCAAATGTAGTAGAAAAATTTCTCATCAAAATCTCCTACTCTCAAAGTCCAGGGCTCAAACTATGAAAGAATGGATAAAATCTCGAAATTTCTACTTATAAAGTTTGACCATGCATTACTCTTCATGATCACCGCTGTACCCTCGCGATCGCGAAGGACAAACAACCTCCAACTCTAGCTACACTTCGCGAACACGAAGCCTCAAACATGAATGCAAGACTAACTATCCCCAAGCTTACGTGAATGAGGGAGTCCATACGCGAACGTGAAAGCAAACACTGCCTCCCGACTCCACTCATTCGCGAATGCAACCGGATTCAAGCGAACGCGATGACTAGCCTGGATAACTCTACACGAACGCGAACTAACACTTGCAATTATGAAGCTTATAACCCCCAACACTATGTGAATGAGTCTTCGTTCTCACGAACATGGGGAAAAAATGCTAGCGTTGCTTGCGGGAGGCTGACTACTTTGTGGTGGTATTGATTTTCGAACAATAATCAATGGAACATAACTTTGATTGTAATGTCCCGACCGATCATTTTGAGTTCTAATATTTGTTTTGTGATTTGAGATGTTGAAAGGCTTTATACGGTGTATTATAACTTGTGTATATGGTAGGTTTTGAATTTCGAGGGGTTCAAAATGGATTAGATATAGTGATTTTAATTTGGAAGCTTTAAGTTGTAAGAGTTGAACAAGCTTTGACTTTTGAGTAAACGACATCGGACTGGTGATGATTCCAATAGATTCTTATTATGATTTGGATTTGGGCTAATGTTCGGATTTGAATTTGGATATTCTTAGAAGGTTTTGGCTATACTTTTTGAAAGTTGGCAATTTGAAGAATTGGAGAGTTCATAAGTTTGACAGAGAGTTGACTTCGATGTTATCAGATTCCTATTGTGGTTTTGAGACCTTGGATGTTCAGTTGGTTGATTAGTACTTGTGTGCAAAGTTTGGTTGTGATCCGGAGTGTCTAAGAATGATTCAGACACATTTGTCGAAGTTTGAAGGTTTGAAAGTTAAGAGAATAATTTGATCTTTGATTCTTAGTTTTTGATGTTATTTGGGGTGTTCGATCCTTTGGATAAGTTTGAATAATGTATTTGGGCCTACTGATATGATTGGACGGGTGTCACGACCCAAAATCCCAACCATGATCGTGATGGCGGCTCTCATGAAGACAAGGCCAGTCAATTCAACTAAACTTCATTCAAACAGTTAAACAATTCAAAATAATATAAGTACGGTTTAATAACAGCAATTTGCGACAAAATAAAGTGAGCCATCCCGACTACAGCCCGAACTGGGGTGTCACAAAGTCATGAGCAACTAATGAAAATCCTAATAATAAGATTACTAATACAATATCTTGGCACAATTGTTCGAAGATACTGGAAATAACAAGATAAAAGAGATACGGGGCCGCGGACGCCAACAACTATCTCGTAGTTTCTGAATCGCCGCTTTGACAGTAGTAATCAATGTCTCGGAGCAGAACCGATAACGCCTGAATCTGCACACATGGTGCAGGGAGTAATGTGAGTACTTCCAACTCAGTGAGTAATACATATAAATAATGACTGAAAGTAAGAAACACATAAGACTTAGATAAATCCACAATGGAACAGTAATAACATGTAACATCTCAAATAGATAACATGAAGTAAACGGAAATAACACCAACACAACCAAAAATGCAATGCAATGAAATGCAATGCAAGTCATGACTATCGTGGCGGCGTCCCACCCGTTCCCTGGGTACCCGGCGCTTACTGTGGGGGGTTCAGTAGCGCAATATCTCGTGACGGCGTGTCACCCGATCCATGCATATTACGTCTCGTGGCGGCGTGCCACCCGATCCATAAAAATCAAATCCCGTGGCGGCGTGCCACCGGATCCATTAAAATCAAATCCCGTGGCGGCGTGCCACCCGATCCATAAAAATCAAATCCCGTGGCGGCGTGCCACCCGATCCATTAAAATCAAATCCCGTGGCGGCGTGCCACCCGATCCATAAAAAAAATCATTTGAAAACATCATTTAATTTTCAAAACTGAGTTCAAATAATGATTCAAATCAGTGACAAATACCCCTTAAGGGTTTACATAACCGGCACGAAGCCCAAATATGATTTCAGTAAACAGTGATAAATACCCCTGAAGGGTTCACATAACCGGCAAGAAGCCCAAAATATGGCAAGCATCCCAAATCATGATGATATCAAACAGGTTTCAATCAAATATGTAGTAAAATCATAAATCGGGATGGACAAAGCCCCAATCCCCAGTAGTAAACGACCCCATGCTCATCATCGAGCATGTGCCTCAACTCAATATAGCATTACGATGTGCAATCCGGGGTTTCAAACCCTCAGAACATCATTTACAAACATTACTCACCTCAAACCGGCTAAATCCTTAGCCCACGACACCTTTGCCCTTCAAATTGGCCTTCACGTGCGTCAAATCTATCCAAATTCAGAACAAATACGTCACAATATGCTGAGGGAACAAAACCCAAACAAAAACAATCAAAAATACCAAAAAATCCCGAAATTAGCAAAACTCGAGCCCCGGGCCCACTTCTCGAAGTTCAAAAATTTTCACATCAACGGGTTCCTTATCTCCCCACGAGTTCGTACATATCAAAAGTTCTCAAATCCGGCCCCAAATGGTCCTCCAAATACCCAATTAAAATTTCAAAATCCCAAGCCCTATTTTTTCCATTTTTAGTAAGACTTCAATGATTTTCTAGGTGGATTTCACAATATAAACGAGTTTTAGGTCCAAAATTCTTACCTCCAATCGATTCTCCTTGAATCCCTCGTTAATTTCTTTCAAGAACCTCCAAAAATGGCCAACTATGGGTGAAAATATACCCAAAATCGCGGACAAAATAAGGCTTAAAACATTCTTCCTAGGCTTCATGGAGTTGTACTTGCGCTGTGCAGGTTGTACATCCTCTTATCATTATTCCCTTGCTGTACACCTTCTATTAAAACGCTCATAAATCCTTGTGGAAATATCCAAATGAGAAACGGTTTGAATATTTAGAAACTAGACTCGAAGATCTTTCATTTGATAGGTTGTAAACTACATAACTCTTTATATATTCCGAGATATGAGCTTCTAAAGTGCATCAAGAAATTCTGTCAAAACTGCTCCACCAGCCAACTTCGATCAATCATCAAGTTCTCATAGAATATCCAAATCATGAATGGTTTACCTTTCTGGAAACTAGAATACAAGGTCTACAACTTTTATTTTTGGATCATCTCCAAATTCCTTATAAATTATGAGATATAAGCTTCCAAAGTCGGTCTCGTGCAGCAGAAATTTCTGCCATGCACACTGCCTGGAAATCAACAGCATTACCAGTCAAGTTTAATCTATCGTAACTTTCTGTATATATGTCCAAATGATGTATGGTTTATAATTCTGAAAACTAGATTCAAAGGGCTATAACTTTCATGTTTTGCAATTTTTCTGATTCCTTATAGATTGCAAGATATGAGCTTCCAAATAGGACTACACGCACCAGTTTTTTTCTGCAATTTTCTGCAAATTTTTTTCATCTATTCCAAAGATGAAATAGTCCGTTTAACCACCCAAAACTCACCCGAGCCATTCGGGACCCCGTCCGGATATACCAACAAGTCCTAAAATATATTACGGACTTAGTCGAGGCCTTAAATCACATCCAACAATGCTAAAAACGCGAATCATACCCCAATTCAAGCCTAATGAAACTAATAAATTCCAACTTCTACATTCGATGCCGAAACCTATCAAATCGAGTCCGATTGACCTCAAATTTTGCACACAAGTCATAAATGACGTTACGGACCTATGAACTTTTTTAAAACTGGATTCCGACCCCAATATCAAAAAGTCAACCCCTCGGTCAAACTTTCCAAAAAACTTCTATTTTCCAACATTCGCCAAAATGCGTTGAATTGTCCTACGGACTTCCAATTTCAAATCCGGACATACGCCTAAGTCCAAAATCACCATACGAAGCTATAGAAACTCTCGGAATTCCATTCCGACCCTCAGATTAAAATCTCGCCTAACAATCGGAAATCACCAAAATACTAACTCCACCATTTCAAGCCTAATTCTACACGAGACCTCCAAAACTAATTTCGATCACACTCCTAAGTCATAAATCATCTCCCAAAACTAATCGAATCGTCCGAATTCACATCCGAGCCCTCTAACTCATAAGTCAACATCCGGTTGACTTTTTACAACTTAAATATTCTTGAAAGAGACTAAGTGTCTCATTTCTTACCAAATCTACTCCGAACGCAAACCTTTCGACGTAATTACATAAAATACGATAGCGAAACATAATAAAATAGAAATGGGGAAAACGGAGTGGTAACTCACGAGATGACTAGGCGGGTCGTCACATTCTCCCCCACTTAAACAAACGTTCGTCCTCGAATGTGCCAAGAGTTATTCCGAGGACCTTAAATTTCTAAGTGTATTATTATACGCACTAACGGGTGATTCCACATCATCTTAAATTTAACATGGATCCGACAACACCATCTCAATTGAATATTATTTCTTTTATCCACATTTGTAAACTTCAAAGCCAAATTTCTCATAGCCCAATTATTTCAACACAGCGTGTTAGTCTCAACCGCTGTAGCAACTCGTGCTTTCGCGCCCATCATATGTATGCCCATAACCACGTCTCTGATTATAATAGCTGTTCATAATTAATTCCAGCATCGTCAATTAACCTCATATTAACCAAAACCTCGTTTCAAACTTTCACAACTCTGACAGAAATTCACAAGGCATGAAGACCTCATAATTATTTACTCGAATTAACGAGTCACATTTAACGCCACCTAAGCACTCCCGTTGTAGGCTAAAACTCAATAATTACAGCACAAATATGGCTAAATGTACACAGAAATACATAGAAGAATTATCAAATAAGCCTAACAGGCATGACTACCTATCAGTACTATAGTACAAATTTAATTTAACAGAGGGAGAATTTAAAACACATAGATTTTCATCACAAGGATCTCGTCCTTATATAACTTCCACCGCGGCTCATAGCCCAATTAAGCTTTTCACATTATATTAAAAATAGGAGGATCTCGTCCTCAACTCTGAATCACAAGTAATATGCACATCGTGCCAACCGAAATCTATCCATTTCTCCTTTAAAATTAATTTCCTTTAATCGAAATCACGACACATAATGAACTCCCATACCGGTAGGGCATATAATTCATAAAGCTTTAATCAGTTATTCCGAAATTATATCAAAACCCACTGTAGTGAGTAACAGAAAGTCACTTTTGGACTCATAGCCCTCAATTAGTGTACAAAACAAAAATGTTATACACGGCTAAGACTATCAAAATATCCCGACAGGGATAAACATAATAGTCGAGTGCAAATTCACAACTCACCATATAAGTCGATTGCCCATAGTAACATCCTCCGACCACAATAACTGGAATTTCAGGAATCTGGTGCCCGCAACACATCGCATGACGCATATAAATCCCGTTCCAAATCTCGCAATACTGCCACAACGAAAGAGACGTGTAGTAGCTCGTAGCCACCTACCGATCCAAACATGATACCATTACGTGAGATTAAAAGAATTTCTCATAACCCCTGAACTATTAGTAGAATGAATACTTCATTGGCTAGAACCCCTTTCACTCAACTCATTTCAGAATAACTATGGCACATGCAACTGAATTCCCATAACCACAGAAAATACAAACCTGAAGTTGTGGTGTAAACCATCATGACTCTTCCGGAGTCCATTCACACAAAAAGGCCATTCGAAGAAATATCTCCCAAATCAATCAAGTCATGGTGGCTATCGGACCTGCACGTACAACCACATACCGCATGTAAAACTTCACACGCCGAAGGAACTAATCATTGCCACCATCACACCGATTAAGCCATAGCTAACCGACCCAATTTCTTTCAATTTACTCTTGACCTGACTTAGAAATATTATAGCTCCATTCAGAACATAGTGACCTCAACTCGCATTCACTTCGAGTGGCCCGAATTGCGAGACCACATCGTCTCAATACTCATGAACCATCTCATACCCTCCTTATATGCTCAATATTATCTCAAACTGGTACACCCATTTTGCAAGACCTTCTGCAAATCCGAAGCTATCTCTTTCTTTTCTCCAATACTGCACCGTATACCCGATGTTAACATAGAATATTCCAAGTTTCGTTCGCAACCCACTGTGAAGACTCAATCCTTAACCACACATCGGACCCAAAATCCTTAGGCACTGCATTTTAATTCTTGAATCCACTAGGACCGTTATCGAGGGTCAATCACTCTGACCTAGTCCGGAAGATAACCGACGGTGCTCTTTTCCATGTACATCACGTCCACAAAACACAAGCTCCGAGTTATCCCAAAACCTGAACATGCATCGATAACGCCGAATATAGCACACGCCCATCTAGTTCTTTGCTGAATTACCCCTAATATTTCCTTTTCTTAGTCATAAATAATCCGCCAACGTACCGATAACCAAAAATCGCACAAGTAGACAACCACGCGATCCAATTGTAAATAGTGGGGCTCCCCCCACTTAGCTCTAAGCCACCGTCACATAATGTAAGGCCCACGACGATTCCTCCTCCTCAATTACCATGATCTCTCACTATTAACCCGATAGACTTCTCGAAGTCTTTGTTGAGCTTTTCATGAACATCCTGGATCACAAGTCATAGTCGCGCACTCGATCTCTTACTGGGTAGCAAGTAATATACCTCGCAGAAGCTTCATCAACATCATGCCACCGCTAACCTGCTCACAGGAGATAACTCACCTGTGGTATTCCTTACCGACATCTTCTAACGACGCTGCATAAGGTACAACTACCCCGTAATCAGTAAATTCTCCAGAGCTCATGCTCGCCCACCAGTTGTATAAGTCCGCTCCTTCCCTATTGACATCAACTGAAAGTTCAACAATACTTTACGAACTCAAGTCATATTGCACCTCAAACGATAATCAGATCTTCACACCCCTATTCATCTCAAACAAACTCCTTTCTGCCATATTCGATCTTTTTTTTTTTTTTTACAACAACCATCACTCCAAATAAAATATGTAGTCCAAATCACCTTCCATCATGATTCCCAAACCATTCTACACTTTCTCAAGGCACGCGGCTATCCTACCACAGAATCCATATGCTAATCTGTCACTCTTATTTCGGTTAAACCATCTCCTTTAAGAAACTTTTCAACTTTTGCTTCTCATACTTGGCCTGCTAGTACTTCAACCACCGTGAAACACTTCCTTCCATGTCGTTCCTCATACTTCACTGCTCACGTGTTGTATCAAATCGAAATCCATCTCTACAGCACCCGAACCAATAAAATGTTACCGACTCTAAGCCTCTTCGAAGATCATCTTTCTCGAGCCATCCACACTAGAAATACTAATTCGATTTTGGACCGCTGCACACAGCTATCTCTGGCAACCACCCCTCAGGCACCATTTCACAGCACCATGCTCGAAGGCTAAATCCAAGAAGACCGTAACACCGGCGAAACATAATGCGTTCAAACAAGGACGACGACACCGCATCATATTGAAAATTCCATCATGCTTGAAAATATCAAGTCTTGTTTCTTCATCAACCAAACATAGACATCTATAGTATGACTGCCTTTCCTTCGCTAGAATTAAATGCTGAACCTTTAAATCATACACTAGGAAATCCTCCTTTCGAGTCATTCACTGCCGTTCCATATATAAGCACTCTACCATTTCACCAACATTGTATGACAACAACGCATAGACATCGTAGCAATTCGTGCATGGTCTCTAAACCATAGAAGATACAGATATTAAGCTGGTACATAAGAACATCCTTCCACAAGACAGCGATAATAGCCTGCCCGAACACGCATCTCGCACCATGTCTGTAGTACCACTACAACTCTTCGACGTCTAATTGATAACAAGCGCTTCGCGCCGCATAAGATTGAGTAGAAAGGAAATAAAGACATAAGCCTCAATAGAATCAAACTGCACGATAAGAATATCAAGAATATGAAGTTTTTCCTAAAAGGGTTTTGCAGCCTCCCGAAGATAAGTACAGACGTCTCCGTACCGATCCGCGAGACTCTACTAAACCCGCTCATGACTCGTGAGACCTATGTAACCTAGGCTCTGATACCAAGCTGTCACGACCCAAAATCCCAACCATGATCGAGATGGCGCCTCTCATGAAGACAAGGCCAGCCAATTCAACTAAAGTTCATTCAAACAGTTAAACAATACAAAAATAATATAAGTACGGTTTAATAACAACAATTTGCGACAAAATACAGTGAGCCATCCCGACTACAGCTCGAACTGGGGTGTCACAAAGTCATGAGCAACTAATGAAAATCCTAATAATAAGATTACTAATACAATATCTTGGCACAATTGTTCGAAGATACTGGAAATAACAAGATAAAAGAGATACGGGGCTGCGGACGCCAACAGCTACCTCGTAGTCTCTGAATTGCCTCTTTGACAGTAGTAATCAATGTCTCGGAGCAGAACCGATAACACCTGAATCTGCACACATGGTGCAGGGAGTAATGTGAGTACTTCCAACTCAGTGAGTAATACATATAAATAATGACTGAAAGTAAGGAACACATAAGACTTAGAGAAATCCACGATGGAACAGTAATAACATGTAACATCTCAAATAGATAACATGAAGTAAACGGAAATAACACCAACACAACCAAAAATGCAATGCAATAAAATGAAATGCAAGTCATGACTATCATGGCGGCATGCCACCCATTCCCTGGGTACCCGGCGCTTACTGTGGGGGGTTCAGTAGCGCAATATCTCGTGATGGCGTGTCACCCGATCCATGCACATTACGTCTCGTGGCAGCGTGCCACCCGATCCTTTAAAATCAAATCCCGTGGCGGCGTGCCACCCGATCCATTAAAATCAAATCCCGTGGCAGCGTGCCACCCGATCCATTAAAATAAAATCCCGTGGCGGCGTGCCACCCGATCCATAAAAATCAAATCCCGTGGCGGCGTGCCACCCGATCCATAACAAAAAATCATTTGAAAACATCATTTAATTTTTAAAACTGAGTTCAAATAATGATTCAAATCAGTGACAAATACCCCTGAAGGGTTTACATAACCGGCACGAAGCCCAAATATGATTTCAGTAAACAGTGATAAATACCTCTGAAGGGTTCACATAACCGGCAAGAAGCCCAAAATATGGCAAGCAGCCCAAATAATGATGATATCAAACAGGTTTCAATCAAATATGTAGTAAAATCATAAATCGGGATGGACAAAGCCCCAATCCCCAGTAGTAAACGACCCCATGCTCATCATCGAGCATGTGCCTCAACTCAATATAGCATTACGATGTGCAATCCGGGGTTTCAAACCCTCAGAACATCATTTACAAACATTACTCACCTCAAACCGGCTAAATCCTTAGCCCACGACGCCTTTGCCCTTAAAATTGGCCTTCACGTGCGTCAAATCTATCCAAATTCAGAACAAATACGTCACAATATGTTGAGGAAACAAAACCCAAACAAAAACAATCAAAATACCAAAAAATCCCAAAATTAGCAAAACCCGAGCCCCGGGCCCATTTCTTGAAGATCAAAAATTTTCACATCAACGGGTTCCTTATCTCCCCACGAGTTTGTACATATCAAAGGTTCTCAAATCCGGCCCCAAATGGTCCTCCAAATACCCAATTAAACTTTCAAAATCCCAAGCCCTATTTTTTCCATTTTTAGTAAGACTTCAATGATTTTCTAGGTGGATTTCACAATATAAACGAGTTTTAGGTCCAAAATTCTTACCTCCAATCGATTCTCCTTGAATCCCTCGTTAATTTCCTTCAAGAACCTCCAAAAATGGACATCTATGGGTGAAAATATACCCAAAATCGCGGACAAAATAAGGCTTAAAACATTCTGCCCAGGCTTCATGGATTTGTACTTGCGCTGTGCAGGTTGTACATCCTCTTATCATTATTCCCTTGCTGTACACCTTCTATTAAAATGCTCATAACTCCTTGTGGAAATATCCAAATGAGAGACGGTTTGAATATTTAGAAACTAGACTCGAAGATCTTTCCTTTGATAGGTTGTACACTTAACTCTTTATATATTCCGAGATATGAGCTTCTAAATTGCATCAAGAAATTCTGTCAAAACTGCTCCACCAGCCAACTTCGATCAATCATCAAGTTCTCATAGAATATCCAAATCATGAATGGTTTAACTTTATGGAAACTAGAATACAAGGTCTACAACTTTTATTTTTGGATTATCTCCAATTCCTTATAAATAATGAGATATAAGCTTCCAAAGTCGGTCTCGTGCAGCAGAAATTTCTGCCATGCACACTGCCTGGAAATCAACAGCATTACCAGTCAACTTTAATCTATCGTAACTTTCTGTATATATGACCAAATGATGGAGGTTTATCATTCTGGAAAGTAGATTTAAGGGGCTATAACTTTCATGTTTTGCAATTTTTCTGATTCCTTATAGATTGCAAGATATGAGCTTCCAAACGGGACTACACGCACCAGTTTTTTTTCTGCAATTTTCTACAATTTTTTTTTCATCTTTTCCAAAGATGAAATAGTCCGTTTAACCACCCAAAACTCACCAGAGCCATTCGGGACCCCGTCCGGATATACCAACAAGTCCTAAAACATATTACGGACTTAGTCGAGGCCTTAAATCACATCCAACAATGCTAAAAACACGAATCATACCCCAATTCAAGCCTAATGAAACTAATAAATTCCAACTTTTACATTCGATGTCGAAACCTATCAAATCGAACCGATTGACCTCAAATTTTGCACACAAGTCATAAATGACATAACGGACCTATGAACTTTTTCAAAACTGGATTCCGACCCCAATATCAAAAAGTCAACCCCTTGGTCAAACTTTCCAAAAATCTTCTATTTTCCAACATTCCCCAAAATGCGTTGAATTGTCCTACGGACTTCCAATTTCAAATCCGGATATACGCCTAAGTCCGAAATTACCATACGAAGCTATAGCAACTCTCGGAATTCCATTCCGATCCTCAGATCAAAATCTCGCCTAACAACCGCAAATCGCCAAAATACTAACTCCACCATTTCAAGCCTAATTCTACACGAGACCTCCAAAACCAATTTCGATCACACTCCTAAGTCATAAATCATCTCCCAAAACTAATCGAATGGTCGGAATTCACATCCGATCCCTCTAACTCATAAGTCAACATCCGGTTGACTTTTTACAATTTAAACATTCTTGAAAGAGACTAAGTGTCTCATTTCTTACCAAATCTACTCCGAACGCAAACCATTCAACGTAATTATATAAAATACAATAGCGAAGCATAATAAAACAGAAATGGGGAAAACGGAGTGGTAACTCACGAGATGACTAGGCGGGTCGTCACAGGTTCGCATTTTGGTCGCATTTTCCCCCCAAGTTTCTGCCTCATTTTGCGACCAAAATGCGGTTCGCATGTCGAATCTGCGGTCATTCTGCGATCGCAGATTCGACATGTCCATAGAACTTTTCCCCGACACGAAAATAGGCATAACTTCCTCATACGATGTCCGAATTTGACGATTCTTTTTGCTATGGCTCCGAAATTTCGATACGGATCTAATGCTTCAAACAAAACTGAATTTGGAGTTCATTTGCATAATATGATACCACTTTTCATGAAGATACGCCACCGGCACATTCTTGAAATGCCGAAGTTAATCTCCATCTACCATCCAAAAATCCATTCGAGACCCTCGAGACTTCAACCAAACATGCCAACATGTCCCATAACATTATTCAAACTTGTTCCAACCATCGGAACGTTCAAATCAACATCATATCATCAAATTCGCATCGGATTCAAGCCTAAGGACTTCAAAATCTTCTAAATCGCTCTTTTGATCTAAACCCGACCAAACCACGTCCGAATGACCTGAAATTTTGTACACAAGTAATAAATCACATATCGAAGCTACAGCAACTTTCGGAATTCCATTCCAACCCTCGGATCAAAGTCTCGCCTATCAACCGGAAATCGCCAAAATTCTAACTTCACCAATTCAAGCCTAATTCTACTCGGGACCTCCGAAACAAATTCCGATTTCACTCCTAAGTCATAAATCATCTCCCAAAACTAATCGAATCATCGGAATTCACATCCGAGCCTCCTAACTCATAGGTCAACATCGGGTTGACTTTTCCGACTTAAACCTTCTTAAAAGAGACTTAGTGTCTCATTTCTTACCAAATCCACTCCGAACGCAAACTACTCAACTTGATCACATGAAACACGGATAACGAAGTATAATGAGGTGGAAATAGGGTAAACGGGGCAGTAACTCGTGAGACGATTTGCTGGGTCGTCACATTCTCCCCCACTTAAACAAACGTTCGTCCTCGAACGTGCTAAGGACTATTCCGAGGAAATTAAATTTCTATGTGTATCATTACACACACTTGCAGGTGATTCTACGTCATCGTAAACTTAACATGGATCCGACAACACCTACTCAATTGAAGATCATTTCTTTTATCCATATTTTTAAACTTCAAGCCAAATTTATCACAGCCCAATTAATTCAACACAGCATGCTAGTCTCAACCGGCCGTAGCAACTCGTGCTTGCGCGCCCATCATTTGTATGCCAATAACCACGTCTCTGGTCATAATAGCTATTCATACTTAATTGCAGCATCATCAATTAACTTCATTTTAACCAAAACCTCGTTTCAACTTTTCACAACACTGCCAGCATTCGCGAGGCATGAAGACCTCGTAATTACTCGAATCCACGAGTCACCTTCAACGCCAACTAGGCACTCACCTTGTAGGTTAAAACTCAATAATTACAGCACGAATACGGCTAAATGTGCACAGAAGTACATAGAAGAATTATCAAATAAGCCTAACAGGCGTGGCTCCCCATAAGTACTATAGTACCAATTTAATTCCACATAGCGAGAATTTAAAACACATAATTTTCATCACAAGGATCTCGTCCTTATATAACTTCCACCGCGGCTTATAGCCCGATTTAAGCTTTTCACATCATATTGAAAATGCGAGGATCTCTCCCTCAACTCTGAACCACAAGTAATATGCGCATCGTGCCAACCGAAATCTATCATTTCTCCTTTAAAAGTAATTTCCTTTAATCGAAATCACGACACATAATGAACTCCCATACCGGTAGGGCATATAATTCATAAGGCTTTAATCAATTATCCCGAAATTACATCAAAACCCATTATAGTGAGTAACAGAAAGTCACTTTTGGACTCATAGCCCTCTGTAGTGTACAAAACAAAATGATAGACACGGCTATGACCATCAAAATCTCCCAACAAAGATAAACACAGTAGTAGAGTGCAAATTTACAAATTCACGATATAAGTCGATTGCCCATAATAAAATCCTCCGACCACAATAGCTGAAGTTTCTTTAATCTGGTGCCCGCAACACATCTCATGACGCATGTATATCCTGTTCCAAATCTCGCAATACTGCCACAACGAAAGAGACATGTAGAAACTCATAGCCACCTATCGAATCAATAATTCGTGGAGTCTCAATCTAAAACAAACTCCCATATTTCACAACCAACGGACTAGAGAGCCTTCCAAGCATAAACTCTCACATTAGTGACAGTACCAGAATCTCCATTCTTGGGTTCAACCTCTGACAATCAAGTGACTAGTAGGTCACACTTATACAATTTTCCCGTGGGATACACCCACACAACCTTCTGCACCTCGTAGCAAGGTCTGCACTTCCATACCATCAACAATACTAATTCTATAAAGCCAACCAAGAGTCCGCAAATCAATACACAAAGCCTCTTACACAGGACATCATTCCTAGGTGACACTAAAGAAAATGCCAACTTACTCTGAACACCTGAATCCTTCCCTACTTACCCGTGCTCACGACATTCTTGTCAACACTGAACCGCAACATTGATTCTCATCTTCCAATTCCCATGCTGCTCACTGCACCTATCGTGCCGCTACGCGAGAGTAAAAGAATTTCTCATAGCCCCTGAACTATTAGTAGAATGAGCACTTCATTGGCTAGAACCCCTTTTCACTCAACTCATTTCAGAATAACCATGGCAACACGCAATTGAATTCCCATAACCACAGAAAATACAAACCTCAAGTTGTGGCGTAAACCATCATGACTCTTCCGGAGTCCACTCACACAACAAGGCCATTCGAGTAAATTATCTCCCAAATCAATCAAGTCATGGTGGCTATCGAACCTGCACGCACAACAACATACCGCATGTAAAACTTCACACGCCGAAGGAACTGATCACTGCCACCATCACACCGATTCGACCATTACTAACCGACCTAACTTCTTTCAATTTACTCTTGACTTGACTTAGAAATATAATAGCTCCATTCATGACATAATGAACTAAATTCGCACTCACCTTGAGTGACCCGAATCGCGAGACCACATCGTCTCAATGCTCATGAACCATCCAGTTCTTTGCTGAATTACCCCTAATTTTTCCTTTTCTTAGTCATAAATAATCCGCCAACGTACCGATAACTAGAAACCGAACAAGCAGACAACCACGCGATCTAATTGTAAACTGTGGGGCTCTCCCCCACTTAGCTCTAAGCCACCATCACATAATGTAGAGCCCACAACGATTCCTCCTTCTCAATTACCATGATCTCACACCATTAACACTACAGACTTGTCGAAGTCTTTGTTAAGCTTTTCTTGAACATCCTGGATTACAAGTCATGGTCACACATTCGACCTTTTGCTGGGTAGCAAGTAGTATACCTCGCGGAAGCTTCATTGACATCACGCCACCGCTAACTTGCTCACAGGAGATAACCCACCTGTGGAATTCCTTACCGACACCTTCTAACGTCGCTGCACTAGGTACATCTACCCCGTAATCAGCAAATTCTCCTGAGCTCATGCTTGCCCACCAAATGTATAAGTCTACTCCTTCCCTATTGATATCAACTGAAAGTTCAACAATACTTTACGAACTCAAGTCATATTGCACCTGAAACGATAATCAGATCTTCACACCCCTACTCATTTCAAACAAACTCCTTTCTGCCATGTTCGATCTTTCTTCATAGGACACCATTTCTCCAAATAAAATACGTAAGCCAAATAACCTTCCATCATGATTCCCAAAGCCGTTCTACACTTTCTCAAGTTACGCGGATATCCTACCACAGAATCCATATACTAATCTGTCACTCTTATTTCGGTTAAACCATCTCCTTTAAGCAACTTTTCAACCTCTGCTTCTCATTCTTGGCCTACTAGTACTTCAAGCACCACGAAACACTTCCTGCCATGTCATTCCTCACACTTTTCTGCTCACGTGTTGCATCAAATCGAAATCCATCTCTGTAGCACCCAAACCAATAAAATGTTACCGACTCTAAGCCTCTTCGAAGATCATCTTTCTCGAGCCATCCAACTTAGAAATACTAAATCTATTTTATTTTTTATTTTTTTGAACCGCTGCACACAGCTATCCCTGGCAACCACCCTCAGGCACCATTTCACAACACCAGGCCCCGAAGGCAAATTCCAAGAAGACCATATCACCGACGAACCATAATACGTCCAAACAAGAACGATGATACCGCATCACATTGAAAATCCCATCATGCTTGAAAATATCAAGTCTGGTTACTTCATCAACCAAACATAGACATCTATAGTCCGACTGCCTTTCCTTCGCTGGAATTTAAATGCTGAATCTCTAAATCATACACTGAGAATCCTCCTTTCGAGTCATTCACTGCCGCGCTCCATACGTAAGCACTCTACCATTTCACCAACATTGTATGACAACAATGCATAGGCATTGTAAAAATTCGTGCACGGTCTCAACACTATAGAAGATACGGATACTAAGTTGGAACATAAGAAACATCCTTCCACAAGACAACTATAATCGCCTGCCCGAACACGCATCTAGCACCACGTCTGTAATACCACTACAACTCTTCGACGCCTAATTGATAACAAGCGCTTCGCGACACATATGATTGAGTAGGAAGGAAATAAAGGCATAAGCCTCAATAGAATCAAAACGCACGATAAGGATATCAAGAATAAATGTGAAGTTTTTCCTAACTTTGTAACCTCTGGGGGATAAATACAGACGTCTCCGTACCGATCCCTCAGACTCAACCGAGGTTGTCTGTTGTAATGACTCACTTTATTTCCCCGAATTTATTTCATTTATTATACTATGTGAAAATCAAAGCGAGATAAATCTACTCGAAGAATCTGAAAGAATAAGAGACAAATGATCTCATTTAAGGAAGTCTAAGTCGCAAAGTCAACTATGGATTTGACTTTTGAGTAAGAAGGCTCGGATTTGAAATTCGACGACTCGACTAGCTTCGGGATAATATATATGACTTAGACGAGCGACCGGAAGAATTTTAATAGACCTCGAACAATGTTAAAATTGAATCGAGGAAGTTCGGATCTCCGGTTGATAGGTCGAATTTTGATCTGGAAGTCGGAATGAAATTCCGACTGTTGCTGTAGGTCCCTTATGTAATTTTGGACTTGCGTGCAAATTTTCAGACCATTCGGACTTCGTTTGGTCAAGTTCGGACCTAAGGATCGAATTGAGGACCCTTAGAGTCCTAAGATTTGTTTCGGATGCAAATTCTATAAAACGATGATCGTTTTAGTGTTCCAATGATTGGAACAAGTTTGAATGAGGTTATTGAACATGTGTGCATGTTCAGATGAAGTCCCGAGGGTCTCGGGTGAATTTTGGATCATTAACAGGACTTAGTTTGTCGCTTCATGAAGCGACAAACGTCGCGCCTCTGGTATAATTGAAATTTGAATAAGTAAATGAACTCCAAATTCAGTTTTGTTTAAAGCATTAGATTCGTATCGAAATTTTGGAGCCGTAGCAAAAAGAATCGTCTAAATCAGACTCCGTATGAGAAAGTTAGGCTTATTTTCGTAACAAGGAAGAAATCTGCCAAAATGGCAGATTCGCGATCGCGAACTGACCGCGAATCAGTTTCGCGAATCGCGAAATTTGGCCTGGAGGTCGCGAAATTGGGCAGAAACTTGGGTTTCTGCTGACTTCGCGATGGATTTGCTGACCGCGAAATAGCTTCGCGAAACGCGAAATCTGACCTGGAGGTCGCGAACACGGACAGAAACTTGGGTTTCCTTTTGCTGATTTCGCGATGGGAAGTGCGAACCGCGAAATGGTTTCGCGAAACACGAAATCCTTCCTTGGCGTCGCGAACCTGGGCAGTGTACTGGGCAGCCTACTG
>MCJB01049020.1:2087-95460 GCA_002018475.1 Nicotiana obtusifolia
AAATCCGGCCAAGAATCACACCCCAATCACCCCCTAACTCACCCCGTCACCTTCCCCACTTCAATCGACCCTCTTATCCACTAAAAATCCAAAAACCCGAAAAACACATGTAAAAATCGAAACTTTGAAGAGCAAAATCAAGCTTTTGAACAAAAGTTAAGTTTTAACCGTGTGTTCTTGACAAGAACACACGGTTTAGACTTTGTTTTTGTCACAAAATCATCAAAGTTAAGAAGATGGTTCAAGGTAATTGATTATTTCCGTTTCATTTTTAATATTGGGTATTTTTAGGGTTCATCTTCTACCCCTTTCTTCAATTAGTTTCAATTTTCTGATTTTGGAGATTTTTGCAAAAAGTAGCCATTTTTGTTTTGGTAGGCTAGCACATAAATTAGGCTAAATTATAAAGTGGCTAGTATTTAAAAGGAGGTCATAGACAACTAAAGGGGGGTAATTGTAAATAAAAGACACTAAAAGGGAAAGGAGTAATTTTAGAAAAATACCAACAGATTTCTGTTGGGATTTGATTTTGTTAAATCTGTCAGAAATCAAGGGGAGTGGGGACGGATCAATTGGAATGATTTGGTTTTGTTAAAAAAAAAAATAGAAAAGTAAAAATAGAGGGGAGGGGGGTCTGGTTTATGTTTTCTATATAATACAGTAGAGCAGAAACATAAAAAGGGGGACAGAAACTGAGAGGAGAGGAAACGCAGAAAACAATAAGGAACAGAGAAATAGTGAAAGAAAAGGAGAGAGTAAGAAACAGAGGGTTCGGAGTCTAAAAATCCTTTAAAAAAAATAAAAATAGGGGAGAACACTGAAGTTTGGTTGTTCGATCGCTGTTGCGGACTGCTGCTTATTTCTGCAGTTTGTAGATTGTTGCTGTGTCGTTAAGATTTGCTCGTCGACTGCATAGGTAAGTTCCAGACTTCTTTGTAATTTCAAATCACATACGAATGAAATATTGATTAAGATTTGTATTTCCTTATTTTGTTCAATCTGCTCGACCTATCAGTTCGCAAATGATAAATGTTGCATATATTCATTCGAGATATTATTCTTGTTATCCTACTCAAAGTGTTCGTTCTTACTTAATGTCAGTACAAAATTACTGTCGCATGCGTCGGCTATTGTTTTTCTGCTGCTTCATTTCGAACTTTAAAGTCTACATTAATATTAGATCTTGCATTAAGTTTATGTAACCGTTTATAGTATTAAGTGTTGTTAGGCCAATGTTAGAGCCGGCTTCTCCCCGGAATCTTTTATAAGTTTGTGGGTTCAATACATTGAAAGATGCTGCGTTCTCTCTATGATACTACTGCCTCCTCAGTCTGTTTTTGTTTTCTTTTCAATGGTTGTAACATTGTACAAAGTTAAGATGAGTTTGTTTGCAAAAGTTTGGCTGGCAGCAATTAGAAGAAACACTGTTTGTTCGTTAATTGCTAATTGTACCTCGGTAATGGTTTGTCAACTATCTTAATGGTTAACTACATTTATGAAACGCAAGCACGAATATTCTTCCGGAATTCGTCAAGAGCCACAGTGCTGCCTTTCCTTTGAAATGATAAAGCAGTACTGCTTCACAGTTGTAGTATGAGCATGACTATGATTGCCCAAAATTGACATTGAACTTAACATGCCTCTTTGGCTATGAAACCATTTGGCAATCTGTGTAAATAAGCCCCGAGACTTTAGTGATTAGGACTTAAACGTAGTTAATTATGTTGCCACTATGGGTACGGTTCCCGTGACATAGTGACAACATAAAATTCGGGGGTAACCTTTTAGGTGACCCGATTTTAACGATCTTAAATAATAAAAGCTTTAAAACTAATTCGAGGTGTGCCATACTAAATGAAATTACAAACATATGGCCCTCATTAATTAAACATTTAGAAAGGTCGAGGTGCGCTATTTAGCAAAATTTATGGCCCTCGAGGAAACTAAAACGCGTAATTTGCTTTAGGCGCGCTAGTTTATTAATTTAACTTCCTAATTTCGGGTGCGCATTTATGTGACCCAAATCCAAAATCTCGATGTTTAATTAAAAGGTGTTGCAAATTACGGGTGCATTTATGTGACGTGATTCGTAATATATTTTGATTAACATTGCAATTCTCCAATAATTTTAAAAAGCGGAAAAGCGGAATAAGGTAAAATGCACTATAGGTTAATAACAGGTATAAAAATCAAATAATAAGCCGATTATAATAATGAGCGACCGTGCTAAAACCACGGAACCCTAGGGTGCCTAACACCTTCCCGCGGGTTAACAGAATTCCTTACCTAGAATTTCTGGTTCGCAGACTTCATTAAGAAAGTCAAACCTTTTCCTCGATCTGGGATAAAACCGGTGACTTGGAACACCAATCTAAATTTCCAAGTGGCGACTCTGAAAATAATTAAATAATCCCATTTCGATTAAATGTCACTTTAATTGAAAAAACTCATTTTTGTACATTTCCTCTCCCGGAGAGTGTACGAAAAGAGGTGTGACAGGAAGGAAGATGTTTAGAGTGATTCTCGGATAAAAGAATCCTTCCTTGCGTGTATCTTTAAGTTTCGGCTACTTTTGGTAAGTGTCTAATTTTGGGCTAGAGGTTGGTAAGTTTGAGTTTAAATTGGCTATTTCTGTACTTTTTCCCTATATATTTACTACTATTATTGTTAAGCCCATGCTGAGCCCCGGCCCAAGCCTAATACTAAAAAATAATGGATAATCATCGGATTTACTATTTACAGCTTTCGTTGGTATAAATAGATTATATACATATTATATATGGCTATAAGCATATCAAATATAGATTACACATTCACCAGCTATTTTAATTTAAGCGATTGGGTGAACGGCTTTTTGGGTTAATTTTTCTAATTATTTGTAGACATAATTTCAAAAATATTTCTCTTGGTTTTGCTATGGCAATACTAATTACCTCTCATATGGTTTAATTACTACAATTACCTATTTTGTTTCTATTTTTTTGTTAAGAAACTGGTTTCAAGAGATATATTTGCTATAATATTTCGTAGTTACCTTCCCCAACCTTACTTATTAGATTTTAAGTTTTGTAACATAAAGCTCTCTTTTATAAATAGAAAAGGATACTATATTATATTCTATTATTTGACTAATCTTTCAAATCTTTAAAAGATAAAAATTGAGATTAATTTGATAAGAAAGAAAAATAAGAAAAAGCCTCACAGCTTTGCATTTGAATTATTTTTTAGGGAAAGTCTATGTAGATTCAAGATATAACTTTGTTAATATTTAACGAGGCAGATGCTTATCTTTAAATTTACTTCAACGTTGTTTTTTATCTCTATTTCTTTAAGATGCAGTTTATCAATAACTTATCTTCTTGTTAGACAGTTTTTTTACTTTATACAAATAACTAGTATTTGTACGTGCGCGTTGCATGAAAAATATTAAATATAATTTTCTTATAAAAAAATATTACTTAAAAAATACGGTATACGCAAAAGAGCATGCAAATGCTATTATTTTATGAGAACGTAAATCTATTGGATATTCAAACATCAAGTCATAAGGAAACATACGTATCCATTAGAATATAGGTAGTGAGGAAACCATTCGTAAGGAAATGCAATCGCGAGACAGAAAGTGTAACTACCGAAACTCTTTCATGATTGGCCATATTCTGATTCTTAGGCAAATGTATTAGTACCATTTGAATAAGGTCATTTCTACTACACAATATCTTGGTACAAATTAACAAAGTTCCTCTTAAAGGCACGAAACAAAATCTTCCATTGATCCGTTCAAACCCGTCAAGCATTGATGGAATAGACCTTTGAATATCAGCCACTAAAAACAGAATAAGCTCTTGGTTAACAAATTTTGTGTGTGAAATGTACCTTTTTTCTGGTCTAGATGGGCTGATGGCTGCAAAGTATAAACAATAAAAAAGTATGAGCCAAATTAGGAAATTTTAGATGTATGCTAATCAAACTAAAATAAAAGTATTAATGATTCCGTCCTCAAGTTGTCTAAGCCAATTCTTCCTTGCCTATATCTTCTTCTGAAAGCAAGTTCTATGGATTCCCCATCTTAGTTACCCGCTCAGACAATGTTTCTTGTGTTTCTAAAGATCTTGAAAGTACTCATTTTCTTATTTTCAACTACTTGTTCCCAACCCCTATCAAAGCAGTAAAGAGAATAACTAGTAGAAAGCCAAGTTTGATGGTTTTATAAAATGTTCGGTGTAAAACCTTGTAGTACTTAATGGACCAGCCACTTTAATTAGCACCCAAAATTCTATTTTCATGACTCATTCCGAGACATGGTATAAAATGACGGTATTTTACACTTGTGTAATTAGTATCAAAACGCCTTATAGTAACTGGTCAAGCCATGAAATAATTATTGAGCTATAGAAGATACATATTATAGATTCGGATTTGAATTTAAAGATAAAAACATGTCCTCGGATGAATTAGAATTGATAAGTTTTGTTATACATAATAAAAATAATACAATCAAATATAGATTAGAAGAAGACTTCAGTCTAATCCAATCTGTTTTTAACGATCCGATCAGTTGTTTTCAGCTTAAGCGCATCGTTCAGCAGTTTGAGGCCTTGGGTAGCTTCACTTCAGGTATTATGACTTGTACATGTGGTCGGAATTAAATTTCGGGAAGTTTGGAGTTGATTTAGAAAGAAAATTCTAATTTCGGAAGTTTTAAGTTGGAAGAATTGACTACGATTTGACTTTTGAGTAAACGACCTCGGAATCCGGATTTGAAGGTTCCAATAGGTTCGTATGATGATTGCAAACTTGGGCGTATGTTCGGGTTGAGTATCTGACCACCCGGGAGCATTTCAATGCTTATTATGGAAAGCTAACATTTTTAAAGTTTAAGAATTTCTTAACTTTGATTTGAAGTGGACTTTGATGTTATTAATGTTCGTTTGAGGTTCTGAGCCTTGGAATAGTTTCGTATCGTGATTTGCCACTTGTACGCAAAGTGTGGCATCATTCCGAAATGTTTTGGTATGATTCGGACACGTTCGTCGAAGTTTGGAATGTTTGAAAGTTTAAAGAAAGGTTTCGATTGTCAATTCGTAATTTTGATATTGTTTGGCATGGTTTGAGGCTTCGACTAAATCAACATCGTGTTTTGGGATGTGTTGGTATGATTGGATGGGGTCCGGGGGGCCTCGGGTGCGAATCGGATTGGAAATGGATCGAGTTTGGAAGCAACTGAGATATGGTGCGATCGCACCTGCATAGAAAGGGTGCGAGTTCGCAGAAGCGACCAAAAGGGTCGCAGAAGCCGAGGGGAGTGAGGTTGGCTGGATCCGCAGGTGCGAGGAATTTACTGCACATGCGAGCTCGCAGGCGCAGACAATGGAGCGCAGAAGCAGAATGGGGCCTGGGATGAAGAAGCACAGAAGCAGAGAAAAATCTGCAAAAGCAGACTCGCAGAAGCGGAACCTTGTCCGCAAAAGCAAAGCGCTAGAGGCAGTGAGGTGTTCGCAGATGCGATGGTCGGACCGCAGATGCGGTCAAGTGGCCACAGGTGCGATGATCGCTGGGCAATGGTGCTTTTTAATCGAGACTTAGCTCTCATTTCTCTCATTTTCTCTTGGGTTGGCCGAAGTTGAGGAGCTATTTTGAGGGGGTTTTCGTCGAGCAACACGAGGCAAGTGATTCTCACCTATTACAAGTTAAAATACTTGGATTATATACGGATTTTTACATGAAAATTTATGAAAATTCATGGAAATCGTGGGATTTTAGGAGGAAAAACCTAGAATTGATAATTTTGGATTTTGATCATGATTTTGAAAATGGAAGTAGGAATAAATTATATATTTGAGTTCGTAATATTATGAGTAATGTTTATCTTCGAAAATTTTCGGAATCCGGGCACGTGGGCCCGAGAGTTGATTTTATTGACTTTTCGAGCGGAGATGGGAATTGTTATAAATTATTAAATTGTAAGCATTAGGGTATATTTTGATTGAATTGCACGTTGTTTGACTAATTTCGAAACGTTTGGCTTGGAGTTGAGAGTTATAGTAGCGTTGGAGCCGGTTATGAAACTTCGGAGCGAAGTAAGTCTCCTGTGTAATCTTGTGAGGGGGAAAACTACCCCTTAGGTGATATTTATTGTTATGTGCAACTAGTTGTGAGTGCTACGTACGCACGAGGTGATGAGAGTCCGTACGTAGCTAAAGCATGTTTATGTCCGGGTAGACTTAAGACTTTATCATGTGATATTTGAATTGTTTGGACTCATTTTGCTAGCTTAATTAATTGAAATTTTAACTGAAACTAATTTAGAAACATAAATATATTAGGCTGAGCCTTACGAGGAATTGTTGGCGAGTTATTGGAGAAACAGTAAAGATTATATTCACTTTGTGCTCATGTACTATATTGTAAGCACGCGTCTCGTAAGTCAGTGACTTCCTTCCTTTCTTGTGGAGGGGGACGACCACCTCGGCTGTAATACACATTATTCTGGATTAGCCCGAACGACCTAGGCATAATCGTGCGTTGTATCGCTGGCAGTCCGAACATTTACGAAACTATCTTTTCAATGATGTCCGATATTTTATAGGGTACTTCTTATCCGTTTGTTACTAATACTTGATACGTCTGAGCTGATGAAGTAGAATACAAGACTGAGAAAATTCATACTTTAAAAGAAATATTTGGAAGATTAGATAACTTACAGATCTACCCCATTATAGCTGTGTGCTTCACATCTGCTTATTATTTTATTATATTACTTTGTTGGACCTCTAGTAAGTGTCGATGTCGACCCCTCGTCACTACTTCTCCGGGGTTAGGCTAAATACTTACTGGGTACGCGTTGATTTACGTACTCATACTGCACTTTTTCACTAAATGGTGCAGGATCTGACAGGTTCATTCGATGATCATTTTGGCGCGTAGGTACAACTGTTGAGGAGACTTTGTGTGAGTTGCATCCCAGGCTACGCATCGCAGTCCACAGAGTTCCCATCGTACTATTTATTTTATCCTGTCTTATTTACATTCCAGACAGATGTTGTATTATTATTGTACTCCTTAGTAAATGCTCATGCACTTGTGACACCGGGTTTAGGAGTATACTAATTGATGCTTACGGTTCTGTATATGATCATCGCCTTTTATTTCTCTCATAAGCTATAACTTTGTATATTTTCGTAGATTTAAAAGTGTAAATTTCCTTTTCTTATCAAAATTTGTGATCTCGAAAGTAATAAATTGAGTAATTAAATTGATAAATCACCATTGGCTTGCCTGACGGCAGCGTTAGGCGCCATCACGACCTATAGTGGATTTTGGGTCGTGACACTGTTAGAAGTAGTTATTTAAAATTAAAGCTAAACAGTTTCACATATCTTACAAATAATTTATCTTTTTATTTAAATTCAAAGTTTCTTTTGTTATTTAAATTCAAATTTATATTAGAATTTTTATTAACTTTTTCTAAGGTTTAAAAGTATTCCATAATGCATGAAATTTTTTTAAAGAGAAATGTAAAACCATAGATTCATAATCTACAAAAAAGCATTTATGGCATAACCAGTGTACATCATGTTTAGTTAAACTTAAAGCGTCAATATTGAATATTTTTACAAATTATATTAGTGTACCTTTTTAGATTGTGAATTAACATTTATTATTGTGACGTACTTGCATATACTGTGAAAACTCTCTCTCTTAGTTTTCTTTAATTATTTATTGTCTTTTTTTATACAAAGGAATCACCCAATTAATCAGTATTACGAAGGAATGCAGAAACACTCATTGTTGGTATCAGATAAATCATGATTTAAAAAAAAAGTATCAGAATAAAAGACTCCCAGAATCAGTAGAAATATTCCATACATGAATGTGTTTTTCAAGGAAAGTAAGAAAGCTTGAGTTAATCAAGTAAAGAAATAACAAACCAAGATCAATTATTAGTTAAGGTCTATTATGGGGAAAAAAGTACTAAAATGCATTATGCATCATTTCTATCCTTAACCAGTATAATAGCATGTATGAAATTAAATAAATATTAAAATATCTAATTGGATTCTCATCATATATAGACGTCAATTAACTTAGATAATTTTACTATAACACAAAAAGATAAAGAAAGTGGAGTTGCGAAATTATGTACATAGTACAAAACTTTATGATAACCAAATAATAATTCATCTTTTTAGATAATAAAAATTGCTGATTCCTGCTATATATAATATCTTAATTTTACCTTCCATTTTACCTTGAGCTAATTCATACCCTTGTCGCTAGTAAATAATCTCGTATTTGTCCTTGATTTTAATGGAGCTTCAATCAAAGTACTTTCAAATCATAGGCAGAAGTAGAAGGATAAATTTGAATTGACGTATTGTTTCTGAAATCGATATTTAAAACCTGTAAACAGAAAGTAAAATGTCCTGCTTAGATGGGCAACTTAATCTACAAGAACATATAGTTTTCAAGCCTTCAATCAGCTTCCTTCCCTCCCATGGAAAACAAACGCCATCATTCCACAGAAAATTTGGAAAGAAGATCTTTAAGAACCTATATAACAGAATTCTTAAAAAATCTAAATATGAAAAAAATTAAAACATCTACCACAACTGCTCAATAATCATCTAGCATATTGTTAAGTTGAAACTTTACCATTTATAGGCATAAGTGTAATACTGTAAAATTCAATTTACCTTTCAAAATGTTTATGAGCATAATATTGGAATAGTTTTCTCCGATATGTTACTCTACACAAAGAAACAATGAAGAAGAAATAGAGGAAAGCAGAAAAGAAGAAAGTGAAAAGAGAAGGAACTAATCCAACAAAAGAAAAAGACATAAAAACGATGATTACTTCAATGACAAAACATTATTTACAATTCCATATTTGATACTCGATCTCCTTCATATAACCATGACCAAACAAAAGAAGAAGATAAGCAAGGGAAAAAAAAGGATTAGAAAAATGAAAACCATAAGAAATATACTAAATTGCTGAAGATTCTTAATGTCTTTACGGTTACTATAAAGACAAAGTAAAAGCACAAATTATGAGTAATAGGGAATAAGAAGTTTATGCGAAAGAACAATTATGATGCAAACGTGGAAAATTAATATAATTATAGAAGCCTCAAGATGAAAAAGTGGGAAAAGAAAAGCTTTCTACCTTCAAATCAACTTCACTAGTAAACTACTTCTCCTTTGTTGATTTCTTCTCTGTCTTGAGTCAATGTAGTTGAAACTTAAGGCGCGTTTGGCTGAAACAGTTGGTGAAAACATGAAGGCTTTGGCTTGAAATAATACTTAAAGAAGATTGTAATTGTTACCTTGTATATCTCATAAATCCTTATTATTATGAGTTGTAACTTTAATTCAAGTGAAACATAAAGGCTTTGGCTTGAAACAGTACTTAAAGAAGATTGTAACTGTTTCCTTGTCTATCTCCTTATTATTAGGAGTTGTAACTGTAATTAAACGTGAACTTTTAAGATTTAATAATAATTGATTGATTATTCTTAACTAAAAAAAATCTTAATTTCCAATTCTAATGATAAATAGAATAACTGCCAAACATGGGGGCAGTATCCTTTTTTTTGTGAATTCGTCGGTTGAAAGTTTTCCTATTTTTTAGTTTTAATTCATTTTAAACTCCAATTTTATTGGAGATGTGTCTCAAAAGATAACACTTGTTTGAATTGTGATTATGCCATTTGGCATCATTATATTCTTTTGCTTCTTCTTTTACATATAGACAAATTTTATGTTCTTGTGCTTTCAAGTGTTTTTATTTACTTTTAATCATTCGTTATTATTTCACAGTAAAAAAGTTTTATATTTATTATAAATGACTTGTAAATTATAGATTTTGTTTTCTTGTTCTTAATTTGTTTTTACTTTCAATGCTCTTACACAAATATAACGGAGATCTGTAACTCTAGCCAAATAATGTAATATAGCAACATTATCTTCTTCTTTTTTAAAGAGTTGCATGCAGAACCTTAAAAATAACAATGGAATTACGAAAGGGTAAAACTTAAAAACATTATCCTTTGAAATTAATGTTGTTACCAAAAATCATAATATGGAAGGTAAATATAACATTACAAATCACAAGGTTGATAAGTGTTATAACGGTAAATATGGTGGAGACATTTGAAATCGCCTTATTAATATGAAGGCGAACCATAATGAAAAATATACTTGCCCTAATAGCATGCATATAACGGAGTAACTAGCTCCCTTCAAAATATCAAAACTAAACTATTAGCAGGAGTAGAAATCACGATAGTTAAGAAATTACAGTCTTCCAAATAAAAACTGGCCAATTCATAGTATTTCATGAAGTTACAAAGGTTGTACCTGTGAACCAACCCCTTACAGCAAAATAGGCACAAGAAAAGAACAATAGACCACTCTTGTCTATACTATGTAATAAAATATCAATTTCAAAATTTAAGGAAACTTATATGTGAATTTAAAATTCACGTCAAGATTGAACTGATGACCACGTAGTAGGCATTGCACTATTTTTTTGTAGATAGATGGAGTAAAAGCTACAACTTACATTGTTCGTTATGTTACGACTTAAAAAAGGCAAAATACATAAGCGATCTTTTTAAGTTATCCTCAACGACCAAATAAATTATTCAACTGGCCCTTTAATACTATTTTGATATTTTAAGTGACTTTTAAGTATGTCAAATAAACCCCTCAGCATGACATGGCAAAGTGTGTCTTTTTTATTCATATTTGAACGTGTGAAACCCTCAAAATTAATTTCTTTTTCCTTTTTTTTAAAACTAACCTTACTTTATGTGGACCCTACTTACCTTTATCTTCACAGTTTTCCTTCTTCAAATTATTCGCCTTTGATGAAAATAAGAATTAACATTTAGAAGAAGGTTGTTATTTGTTGAAATAACAAGTGCAACTGTAGTATATCTTGGTAATGAAGAACATGAAAAGGAGGATGCAAGTATAAAATATCAAGAGTTAAATTGTAGGGCAGGTACTTCACGAATCACAATGGAAGAAGTTAACAACAAAAAGCATGTGTTCACTAAATTTTGCCATAATTTCTATAGTGGAAGGATTGATAATGAAGGCATCAGGATGGCAAATGAAAATTTTGATCTGCATCAACATAATCGTTCACCTTTATCTTGCTAAAGCTCAAACAGTAAGCCAACATAAAAAAATTGGCATCTCAAATTTTGAATTTGTAGCACAAATATTACTCACTTATGTTGTGAGCATTCTCCAGCGAAAATTATTTAGTGCCAAAATGGGTGACCTATTGGTTGAAGGCAGCAACACCGCTGCCTTTGATGACAGCAACTGTTGGCGCAGGTTTGGAGAATTTTTACCCGAAGAAGAAGAAGAAAAAAAGGTAAGAATGGGGTTTGACATTCCTAGAGGTTACCGTTGGTCAAAAGAATTGTTGGCGATTGTGTGGGAAAGATTGTATCTGTTGGTGATATTAAGGGAGGGGATTAGTTTTGGATTTATATTATTATTTTAGTTTTCTTTGAGTTTCAAAAGTATATATGTCAATATTTTATTGGTCATTTGACAGGTAAGTAAGTGTGTATTTCACACATGTAGTATACGGTATGAGAAGGGTGTTTATCAGATCATTAGCGAAGTTAAAACGTCTATTTGATTATTGTGGACAACTTAAAGAGGCCGTTTATATATTTCGCCAAATATTATATAGTAATATTTAAGTATGCATGCGTTAAACTAAAATAAAAAATTCTAACACCACAAATAACATCTAAAAAATTATTTTAATTTTGTTAAACATCAACTACATAGCTAATCAACTTTACAAACCAACAGAATATGCCCGATGAAAGAAATTTGAATTCCAATACTATTATAACAAAAAGTATAAATAAAAGATCAAATTAGGTGACAATATTTAGTACAAAGACCAATTTTTGTTTGTTAAACTTTCAAAGCTTTACTCTAAACAATTAAAGAATTCATAAGCTACTAATTAGAGAACTTTCAATTTTTGCGTGCAATACATGTTTTCATTAAGGTAACAGCAAACATGGAATATTCTCCTTATATAGTTATGCGTAGCAACGTGTTTCTATTAGTTGGCATTGTCATAATTTTTGAAGTGTTTTAAAATGACCTCAAAGGTTTTTAATTTACACCAAAATGGAAGTGAGAACCTAAGTACTAATAATAAAGAAACATAGTAGGAGCAAAAAGGAGGCTTATGAAGTTATTATAGTACATATCACGTCACCTATAAAAGTTACTCTAAGGGGCTATGTATTACCAAAAAAACTTAAAAGTGACTTGATTTATGGACAATACATTCTAGTAGATAAAGTAATAAAAGAGAAATACAAGGATGAATTTGGAAGAGGAAGCCCTTTTCGTTGGAAAGCCTAGTTGTAATGTAACCTGAGGACGATAAAAACTTTCTATTATCCCTTGTTATATATAGTAATACGTTTGATATTGTCAGTGAAGAACAGAGATCTCTTGTATATTCTCCTCCAAATCTCCACTAGAAGTGCCAGAAGCCCCACCCCAAGATTCTTAGCAAGTTCACATTGTAGGGACTAAGTGAACAAAAGTCTCAGGTGAAAAGTAAAAAAGAAAAACAAGCTGCTTATATAAGGAATTGGATACTCTTAATGGTGTGAGATTTTTTGGAAAAAATCATGCAGGCTTTATCCAAAACAGACAATATCACATCATCAAGAATATCTTTGGGTCGTTGGGTTCAGGGCGGACCCACGTAAGGTCAAATGGATTCAAATGAATTTGCTTCGTTCAATATTTTTGATATTTTATTTAGGTTAAATTCTATAAACTGAATATGTAGGTATTCTTTAAACCCACTTGATACAAGCTGATCTTGTGGAGAAATGGTCTAGCGGGTTCAAAATTAAACGATGGGTCGAGAGTTCAACCTGTGGTAGGCAGCTTTTGCGTCTTGTTGCCCTTCATCACAAGTGCACTTGCATATGAAGTTTGTCACTCCTCCTTTTTGGGGGCGACAGCTTTACTAAACCTTTTTAAAAGGATAAAAGGCCTAATAAAACTCGAAAAGGGATTTTTAATTTTGAAAGTGACAAAGATAGGATTTGAAAGGGAAAATTTAGAGTCGTCACCTGACAATTAATTCCAATGTGCCAGGCCACCATTTTAGAACTTAGACTCGAAGCCAAGTTCATACCAGAGATTTGGGTAAGGGGGTTCATTTGGCTCGGGGAGAAGGTATTAGACATTCTCCGGGTCCCGTGAAAGTCACGGTTGCGTACTCGATTTAGTTGGCTTTTAATACATTTGGATTTAGATAAAAAAAAAAAAATAACACACACAAGAGGTTTGAGGTCATTCCCAACTAATAAAGAAGGAAAACAGAACTAAAATACGACGAGTTTCACCTTTTGTCTTCACATACAAATACCTCGGGGCATTCCCCGGAATGTCAAATACATAAGTCCTTCGGGGCATTCCCCGGATAAAATTTAACTACGGAATGACCTCTCACCTCAAAAAATTAACTAACGTCCTAGTATTGCCTACCCAACTGCATTCGGCCTAAACATGCTACTAGCGAGCGATGTAATAAAATAAGAAAATGAGATCTAAAATAAAGAAAAGAAAAGTTCAGTTCAGGGCCTTGTTCTTTTAATGTTTATTTCAAGTATTTAGCCAAACCCGGTCCAAAAGCCACAAAAAAGACAAGAAAAAGGCAAAACGTTACCGCAAATAGGGATATGCTATCGCAAATCCCACATGTGAATCGCGTATTGCACACACAGATCGCAGATCAGAATAGAATCCTGGACAAAAGACGATGTCGGAAATGCGATCCTATATGCGATCGCATAATGTGTTTGCGAGTCGCAGATTGCACGAGAAAATCGCAAACCAGAACAAAATTCTGGGCCAGGTTCAATGTCAGAAATGCGGTCTCATCTGCGATCGCATAACAGGTTTGCGAACCGCAGAAGATATCGCAAATCAAACACGAAGTTTACCTAGAAAGCAAACGCGATGCAAGATGCGATTGCATTTATACAATGTGGACCGCAAAACACAAATACGGTGAATGACTGAAATTAAGATTGAGATCTGCGACAATCAGGTCAAAAATGCGAACCGCATATCAGTTATGCGGTCGCAGATTCAACACTAAACGCAGACTACTTCTATGTTTTTGGTTTCAACTTTTTGTTAGAATCTCATGTTTGACATCAATTACTTTACTCCGTTCACTAATGTGTAATTGGAATGTATCGATTCACAGAGTTAATAATCTAGAAGCAGATATTCATGGCTTTACCATACTTTAATCATCAGAAAAAATATATGAAAGTCGAGAAGTGAACCTGGATAAAGGTTCCTACTGGTTTTTGAAAGTCGATATCAGTAACGGAGCAGCGAACCACGACCGGAACTCAAACCGGCAACTGAGATCGAACCCAAGCCCCTACTCGATCACGAGGAAAGCAGAAGTATGTGTGTCTCTGTGTTTTTGGTTTTCTGAAGTTTTGAAGAAGAAGAGTAGATCGATTTGAACTCTTTTTTTTGTGTGTGTTTTGTTTTCTGGAACTTGAACCAAACTTAGAATGAAATGAAGACTCTTCCTCCCTTTTGCTTTCCAAATCCCCTTCTCAAATCTCTCATTTTCGATTCCTCTCTTCCTGATTTTTTTTTTCGATTTTTCTCTCCCTCTGATTTTTCCTAATTTTTAAGCCCTGTTCAACTCCCTCCCAAAACTCGCTAGAATCCCCTTTCTTTCTCTCCCTAAAACCCTCTATATTCTTGTCCTCCAAGATAACCGATTCCTCCTCTAGAATCTCCCAAAATCAGCTAGTAATTGAGTGCAGGATCGTATGTGAGGAGTGTGTGTGCTGGGGAAAATATTCTCTTGTTAGGGTCTGTTATCCTACGTGGCAAGAATGAGAGGAAGGGATTGGATTATTTGTAGGCTGCTGAATTTGGACTTCAATATTTATGAGATTGGCCAAAACAAAAATCTGAAAACCACTTTTAAAGCCCAAAAATATAAGACTGTGATTGAATTAGTAATATTATTAAAGATAAAATCTTGGTACTATTTTTGACATTTTCAAATTTTTGTACCTAAAACTAGAATTAAATTTAATAATAAAGTGAATTCTTACGGAAATAAGCCCCAATAATTATTCTACAAGTACTATAACTATTAGAGGTGATTATAACGCATGGGTCAAAAATTACATGTCTACAGCTGCCCCTCTTTGACGAGAAACACGGAGTGTTTTCATACAAAGAACAACAAGACATGTTTTTGACCCGACCTCTGCTTGGGGAAATCAAAATTGAAGGAAATAGAATGTGATAGAGCCCTGGTTATTTGAGCTGCCTACATATCCTTGGTTACAAAGGAATCAGGCCACGTGTAGTTTGTAAGTGAGAAGAGCAATGGAGTACCGAGGTAGGGAGTCGAGTGAAGTGTCGTCGAGATTCCGGTCCGCGGTTCCTGCCATTACATCAAAAATAAAAGGAAAAATTACAGCAGAAGCGAAAGAAAAATACAAGATCCTATTTTGCTTCTCGTCATGAATCTTCTTTGAACTTCTACTTGATCTTCAATATAGAATTGGAAAAGATGGACCCTGTTTTTCAGGCGGGCTCCTGACGCTTCTTGAATTTGAAGTGATTCTGAAATGAATTCCCTCGTTTTCCAGGTGGGTGCCTGATTTCCGAAACTTGAAAGCATTCCCTTGTTATCCAGGTGGGCGCCTGATTGCTAAAACTTGCAATGTATTCCCTCGTTATCCAGGTGGGTGCCTGATTGCTAAAACTTGAATGTATTCCCTCGTTATCCAGGTGGGCGCCTGATTGCTAAACTTGAATGTATTCCCTCGTTATCCAAGTGGGCACCTGATTTGCTAAAACTTGAATGTATTCCCTCGTTATCCAGGTGGACGCCTGATTGCTAAAACTTGAATGTATTCCCTTGTTATCCAGGTGGGCGCCTGTTATTACAACAAGACAAACAAAACAGAAAAATTTTCTGCTCCAGTTTGAAACCTGGGTACATCTGTGAGCGTTAATCGAATTATGTTACCTAAAGACTTCTTAAGAATTTCAAAGCTAAATCTCATTATTCAGGAGGGGTCCAGAGGAATTTAAAACTAAGTCCCATTTTCCAGGAGGGTCCTGAGAAATTTAAAGCTAAGTCCCATTATCCATGAGGGTCCTGAGCAATTTAAAACTAATTCTCATTATTTAGGAGGGTCCTGAGAAATTTAAAAGCTAAGTCCCATCATCCAGGAAGGTCCTGAGAAACTTAAAAGCTAAGTCCCATTATCCAGGAGGGTCCTGAGAAACTTAAAAGCTAAGTCTCATTATCCAGGAGGGTCCTGAGAAATTTTAAGATTAAATCCCATTATCCAGGAGGGTCCTGAGAACTTAAAAACTAAATCTCATTATTCAGGTGGGTCCTGAGAAATTAAAAACTAATTCCAATTATTCAGGTGGGTGCTGAAAAATTTTAAGACTAAATCCCATTATTCAGGTGGGTCCTGAGAAATTTAAAGCTAATTCCCATTATCCAGGAGGGTCCTGAGAAATTCAAAACTAAATCCCATTATCCAGGAGGGTCCTGAGAATTCAAAACTAAATCTCATTATCCAGGAGGGTCCTGAGAAATTTAAAGCTAATTCTCATTATCCAGGAGGGTCCTGAGAACTTAAAAACTAAATCCCATTATTCAGGTGGGTCCTGAGAAATTAAAAACTAATTCCCATTATTCAGGTGGGTTCTGAAAAATTTTAAGACTAAATCTCATTATTCAGGTGGGTCTTGAGAAATTTAAAGCTAATTCCTATTATCCAGGAGGGTCCTGAAAAGTTTAAAATGAATTTACCTGAGCCACGCTCTCTTCTCGGATGATTCTAAACAGAACTTCTTGCCCCTGAGCCATACTTTCTTCATGGGAGGGCCTTGTGGATTGACAAATTTTATGCCCCTGTTTCATACAGATAAAATCTTGTTAGTTTGAAAAATACGGTGGTTAGTTTGTGGCGTCATTGCTGGGGGTCTACTTCTGCCACTGTCATTGCTTCATTCTAATCGGCTGCTTCGAGCTGGCAAGGAATTGTTTGACCTTTGATTGGGACTGGACCACAAAATCTCTAACTGACCCGAATCTCTTAACCTTACTTATTGTTTTGCATTTTCATTCTGAACGTTGCTGCGTTCTTGTATTTTCTCAAAACTCAAGAATCTCCTTATTGCCTAAACTTCAATTATCTGCATACCATCCGTTCCAAATCTTGTTTGTTGTGATATGCTTGGCCAAGTTCCGCTTTGAGCAATTTAGAAGGTTGTAGTAGGCTTTGAAATCCTTCCCTGCTTATTTGTTATGGGTTAATTCAAAGGAAACTCATGAAAATGGACTCAAAAGTAAAGTGTAATGATTCTGGACAAAAAGGAATCAAAGGAAAATCTTGAACACAGCTGAAGGAAGTTTAGAAAAGAAAGATTTATCTGAGGGAGACAACCAGCTCCAATGATCATGACATGCATTTCGGATTGATCAGCCTAGTTCGTCCAACCAATCATACTCGGCTCGTGGCATGAGTCCATACCTCATAAACCGTCTTTCACTGATCCCATTTCTCTATAATGTTGCGAGTCTACTCGATTTGTAGTGTCCCGGAAGTTTTCCATCAACTAACTTCTCTCGATTTTTTAATTTTCAACTCACCATCGCCTTATGGTGCCCGTGAGGGTTTTCACCAATAAGACTCTCTCATTTTAACTTTCTCTCATTTCACCATCGCCTTACAATGCCCGCGAGGGTTTTCACCAATAAGACTCTCTCATTTTATGTTTCTATCCTCTCATGAATGGAGTGTTGCCCCTGATGCGAATCATGTCTCTATTTCGCTTGACCCGGCATCCTTGAAGATTGATCGGAAGGGCTTTCTTTGGACTGTAATGTAGGCTTTCGGACAGGGTTAGAAATAAAGGGTGGCATGATGGCTCAAAATAATTCAAGAGGAAACAGAGTAAAATTACAACTTTTGGAATCAAGTCTTTTCGAATCCGAAACTTCTGCCCCAGTTTCTTTGGGGTCTGGGGAAATTTAATTTTTTTATTTTGATGAGACCGAACCGTAAGGCTGCCTATGTATCCTTAAAAGGAATCAGGTCGAACGTAGTTCAAACTCTCCCTTTTCCTTTTGTTTGTTTCTTTCTTTCTTCTTCCCTCTTTTTCTTTTTTTTCTTCTTCTTCTTCCTTTTTTCTTCTTCTTCTTATTTTTTTTTCTTTTTTTTCTTTCTCTTTTTTTTTCTTTCTTTCTTTTCCCTCTTTTTTCTTCCTTTCTTTTCTTTTCTTTCCTTTTCTTATTCTGCTACTGATTCCAAAAGAGGGATATGAAAGAAAATAATAAGGCTCAAAAAGGGTAGCGAAGGATGAAAGTGTTCGGGTAGCAAAATAAAATGTCTTTGTCATTTCAACTCTGAACATGCCAAGTACAAAACATTTGAAGAACAATCAAGAAAATCATACATAGTACCTTTTAACTACGTCAGAATTGATAGCCATATCTACACATTTACCTTTCATGTCTATTAAATGCAAGGCACCATTAGGCAACACTCTCCTCACAACGAATGGTCCATGCCAGTTTGGGGCGAATTTGACCTTGGCTTCCACCTGATGAGGAAGAATGTGTTTCAATACCATCTAACCCACTTCAAGTTCCGAGGACGTACCTTTTTGTTGTAGGCTCTAACCATTCTCTTCTGATACAATTGACCATGACATACTGCGGCCAATCTTTTCTCATCAATCAGACTCAACAGTTCGAGCCTGGCTTTGACCCACTCGTCATCATCAATTTCGGCTTCTGCGATGATCCTAAGAGATGGAATCTCAACTTCCGCAGGTATAACTGCCTCAGTTCCGTATACCAGCAGATAGGGAGTTGCACCCACTGAAGTGCAAATGGTAGTGCGATAACCCAATAATGCAAAAGGCAACTTTTCATGCCACTGCTGAGAACTCTGAACCATCTTACGAAGTATCTTCTTTATGTTCTTGGTAGCAGCCTCAACAGCTCCATTTGCCTTGGGGCGATACGGAGTGGAGTTCCGATGCATAATCTTGAACTGTTGGCATACCTCTTTCATCAAATGACTGTTGAGATTAGCAGCATTGTCTGCGATGATCGCCTTGGGAATTCCGAACCGACAAATGATGTTTGAATGAAAAAAATCCACCACTGTCTTCTTGGTTACGGACTTGAAAGCTACAGCTTTGATCCACTTGGTAAAGTAATCAATGGCCACCAGAATAAACCTATCCCCGTTTGACGCTGCCGGCTCAATCGGCCCGATAACATCCATGCCCCAAGCAACAACGGGCCAAGGTGCGGACATTGTGTGTAACTCAGATGGGGGAAAATAAATCAAATCACTGTGTACCTGGCACTAATGACACTTACGAACGAAGCTGATACAATCCCGTTCCATGGTGAGCCAATAATAACCTGCTCGAAGTATCTTCTTTGCCAATACATACCCATTCATATGTGGACCGCAAACTCCAGAATGTACATTGGTCATGATAATTGAAGCTTCTTTAGCATCTATGCACCTCAATAGTCCTAAATCTGGAGTTCTCTTGTACAAGATTCCTCCGTTCAAGAAAAATCCACTGGCCAGACGTTGAATGGTTCTCTTTTGGTCACTTGTAGCATATACCGGATATACCCCTGATCTGACGTATTCCTTGATATCATGGAACCAAGGCTCACCATCGATTTCCTCTTCCACCACGTTACAATAGGCATGCTGATCACGAACTTGGATATGTATGGGGTCGACATAAACCTTGTCTGGATGATGTAACATTGACGCTAGGGTTGCCAAGGCATCGGCAATCTCATTATGAATCCGAGGAATATGTCTAAATTCAACTGACCTGAAGCGTTTACAAAGATCATGCAAGTACTGTCGGTAAGGTATGAGCTTCAAATCTCGAGTTTCCCATTCTCCTTGAATCTGGTGGACCAACAAATCTGAATCTCCCAGAACATGTATTTCCTGGACTCCCATGTCTATAGCTAACCTCAAACCCAGGATGCATGCTTCGTACTCAGCCATGTTGTTGGTACAATAAAATCGAAGCTGGGCAGTTACAAGGTAGTGTTTCCCTGTTTCAGAGATAAGTACAGCCCCTATTCCGACCCTTTTCATGTTAGCAGCTCCATCAAAGAAAAGTTTCCAACCTGGTTTTTCATCGTGGTCAATCTCGTCAACATACATGACCTCTTCATCAGGAAAATAAGTCTTCAATGGCTCGTATTCATCATCCACCGGATTTTCGGCCAAGTGATCAGCTAAAGCTTGGGCTTTCATAGCGGTCCGAGTGACATAGATGATGTCAAACTCTGTGAGTAAAATCTGCCACTTTGCAAGTCTTCTGGTGGGCATAGGCTTCTGAAAGATATACTTCAAAGGATTCATGCGAGAAATTAGATAAGTAGTGTGGGATGACAGATAATGCTTCAACTTTTGTGCCACCCAAGTCAAGGCGCAACATGTCCTCTCGAGCAGAGTGTACTTAACCTCATAGGGAGTGAACTTCTTACTGAGATAATAGATTGCTTGCTCCTTCTTTCCTGTGATGTCATGTTGACCCAACACGCAACCAAAAGAATTGTCCAAGACCGTCAAATAAAGAATTAGAGGTCTTCCTGGCTCTGGTGGGACCAGCACCGGTGGATTCGACAGGTACCTCTTGATCTTATCAAATGCTTCTTGACACTCGCCAGTCCGCCTGACTGTGGCATTCTTCTTCAGCATCTTAAAGATGGGCTCACAGGTTGTTGTGAGTTGAGCAATAAACCTACTGATGTAATTTAACCTTCCAAGTAGGCTCATCACCTCTGTTTTGTTCCTTGGCGGCGGTAATTCTTGAATGGCTTTGATCTTTGGCGGATCCAGTTCAATACCGCGTCGACTGACCACGAATCCCAGCAGTTTACCGGACGGGACACCAAATGCACATTTTGCTGGATTGAGCTTGAGATTGTACCTGTGAAGCCTTTGGAAAAACTTTCTCAGATCTTTGACATGATCAGAATGCTTCTTTGATACTATGATCACGTCATCTTCATAAACCTCAATCTCCCTATGTATCATGTCATGAAACATGGTGGTCATTGCCCTCATGTAAGTTGCCAGCATTCTTCAAACCAAATGGCATTACCCGATAACAGTACGTTCCCCATGGCATGATGAATGCTGTCTTTTCTGCATCTTCCTCGTCCATCAAGATCTGATGATATCCCGCTTAACAGTCCACAAAAGAACCGATCTCATGCTTGGCACAATTATCGATCAGAATATCAATGTTCGGCAATGGAAAATCATCCTTTGGGCTTGCTTTGTTGAGGTCACGGTAATCAACACAGACCCTGGTCTTACCATCCTTCTTTGGCACTGGCACAACATCAGCTAACCAAATGGTATATTGAGTGACCCGAATGACCTTTGCAGTAAGCTGCTTTGTGATTTCTTCTTTGATCTTCATGCTCATATCGGTCTTGAACTTTCGTAGTTTTTGCTTGACAGGAGGAAATGCTGGATTAGTTGGCAATTTATGGACTATCAGATCAGTGCTCAAACCCAGCATCTCGTCATACGACCAAGCAAAGACATCTTTGTACTCAAACAATATTTTGATTATTTCCTCTTTCACCTGCGGTTCCAAATGCACACTTATCTTGGTTTTCCTAACATCATCCTGGTCCCCTAAATTGATTGCTTTAGTCTCACTCAATTAGGTTTTGGTTTTTCTTCAAATTGTTTTAGCTATTTACTGATTTGCTCAAATGCTGCTTCTTCATCATATCCTATCTCATCATCATATTCTACTTCTTGGATTGTTATTTCAGAATTAGATTGGCTTTTAAAACTCGGCTGAAAACTCCTCATGCATGTTATGTCACTGCAACCAGCGTAAAAAGAACTGTACAAAAGAACAAAATAAAACATTATTAAGAATAATAGAAAATGTGAAATTGAATTTCATTGAAAATAAAGGATAGAAAGGCTTGAGCATCAGAATAAGCAAGACTTAAAAAGAAAGATCTGGATTACAACCCTGGAATGAACTAGATAACAGAAAAGGAAATAAAGCAAACTACCAAAACTCCTTCCTGGTGGGGAGAGGAGTGACTTCCCAATTTTTAAGCTTCACGTTTGGGCCGACAAGCTGCACATTTGCTTTACTAGGGCCTTCACCAACCTCTACCATATTGACCTCTTTGAAAAGACTTCGGAACCCTTTGATTATCTCTTCATCAACATTGACCACCGTTTCTGGGATTGAGGAGATTGGAGGTTTTTCGGCTCCTGGTTTGACAAAAGATTTGGAGATGTGTGGGATTGGCTTGGATAGTGACCATACCTTCTGTTTCAGATTCTTAAACCTTTTCATGTCCTCTTCTGTGGGTGTGAATCCCAAACCAAATGTACCATAATTCCCATTGGGACATATTGGATGCACAATACCTTGCAGAGATGATCCCAGACCCTTGCCCGGCACAAAACCATTCTTCAATATTTCATTCGCAACCATGACAGATGCGGAGGATAACTTGGGACCCGGAATGCATTTTCCTTCAATGATCTTATCAACAGACGCTTTTTCAAAAGTTTGAAAGACCCAAGGTCCTTTATCATCTTCAGCTTCAACAAACGGAACAATTATGTCATTGCAAGCTGACAAATCTTCCTCACCGTGCACAACTATCTCCTGCCTGTCCCACTCGAATTTAACCATTTGATGCAGAGAGGACGGGACTGCCTTAGCAGCATGTATCCAAGGCCTTCCCAACAACAGATTGTAGGAGACAGCTACATCTAACACTTGGAATTCCATGGTGAAATCAACTGGCCCTATTGACAATTCGAGCATTATGTCTCCAACAGAATCTTTACCTCCCCCATCAAAGCCTCGAACACACACGCTGTTCAAACAGATCCTTTCAGTGCTAATCTTTAGTTTTTGCAGAGTAGACAAGGGACAAATATTTGCACTAGAGCCATTGTCAACCAAAACCCTCGAGACAACAGCATCTTCGCACTTCACTGTGAGATAAAGAGCTCGGTTGTGTTCTGTACCTTCGATAGGAAGTTCGTCATCCGAGAAAGTGATCCTATTTGCTTCGAAGATCTTGCCAGCTATCTTTTCCAAGTGGTTCACTGTAATCTTATCAGGAACATGTGCCTCATTTAAAATCTTCATCAAAACCCTGCGATATTCATCTGATTGTATCAGCAAGGACAAAAGAGAAATCTGAGCTGGTGTTTTCCTTAACTGCTCTAAAATGGAATAATCCTGCCCTTTCATCTTCTTCAAGAACTCTTCAGCCTCTTCCTCGGTAACCGATTTCTTTATTGGCATTTGTCTATCTTTAAATGGCTTGACTTTCCTTAACTCTTCTGGAGCGAAACATCTCCCAGAACGAGTCAATCCTCCAGTCTCATTTACCTCTTCCTCTACTTTTTTTTCCTTTGTATGTAACTATTACTTGTTTGTAATTCCACGGAACAGCCTTGGTATCAACCACCGGCATCTAGGTTACAGGTTTAATGATGATAGGGGTAATAGGAGCCCCTTTCACAACTATGACGGGCTTACTTCGAATCCCTGGCACTATCACTTTTGAGTCTTCTGGACTGGTCTCAATATCTTTTGGCATCTCTTTCACAACCAACACGGGTGGTTTCAAATTGATCGAGCTCAGTTTTTCTGTTGCCCCTTCAATTATCACAGGCTTTGCTTTGGTGGAATCTGGTTCTTTAACCAAATTATTTTCACTGGCCCGAATCATCATGACAGACTTATAAGACTTCTTGGATTCCCCTTCCTTATAAAATACTTCAATCATATGTGTCTCTTCATGGGCAGGGAGAGGGTTTTGGTTCATGTTCGGAGTGTCTGGGCTTTGGCCTACAATTTGGTTTGTATCAATGAGTTCTTGGATCGCCCGTTTCAAGTTCCAACACTTCTCTATGTCATGGCCTGGAGCATCAGAACAGTAGGCATATCTTAGGGAATAATCAAGGTTCTTTGGAGGGGGGTTTGGTATTTTTGACTCGATCGGCCTCAAGACTCCAACTGTCTTAATCTTTGCAATAGACTGGCGTAGGATTCTCCAAGCGGGGTAAAAGTTTGTTTCTTCTGTTGCCTCTCTCTCCTATACTCTGGTCTTGGTCGAAAAGGTGGACCGTTGGGGTTTTGGTAAGGTTGTGGAGATGGATAGGCATTTTGTGGAGCTGGGTAGGTATTCTATGGGGGTTGGGTACGCCATTGTGGGTAAGGAGAGGGTTGAGCATATGACTGTGCATGGTGAACAAAATGTTGGGGTGGTCTGGCTAAGTCTTGGGGATTTTGTGGGGAAAAGTAATGTTGGTGTGTATTATATGGAGCTTGGGTGTAAGTTTGGAACCGGGATCGAGGATGGGTGTATTGGTGAGGTGAACCCCTCTGGCCCTGCCATGATCCAGAGACAAACATAGCGACATCTTCCTTCTTCTTCTTGCCTAGCAAACTTCCGGTGCCACTTTGGATCGCCTGGGTAGTTGCTTTTATAGCAGAATAACTCATGATCTTACTCGACTTGAGCCCTTCTTCCACCATTTCTCCCATCTTTACCACATCATTGAAGGACTTACCAATGGCTGAGATCAAATGTGCATAGTAAGTAGGCTCCAAGGCTTGAAGGAAATATTTAACCATCTATTCTTCTTCCATCGGAGGATTGACTCGTGCAGCTTGCTTCCTCCATCGAAACCCACATTCTCTAAAGCTTTCACTGGGTTTCTTTTCCATCTTGGTCAGAGATAGGCGGTCCGGAACAATGTCTATAATGTATCGGAAATGTCGGGCCAAGGCCTGAGCCATATCGTCCCAAGTGTACCACCTGTTAATGTCCTGACAGGTGTACCATTCTAAAGCTGCCCCACTCAAACTTTGGCTGAAGTAGGCCACTAGTAATTCATCTTTTCCTCCGGCGCCTCTCATTTAACTGTAATAACCCCTTAGATGGCAACAGGATTCCCATGTCCGTCATACAAGTCGAACTTGGGCATCTTGAACCCGGCAAGTAGTTGGACATCAGGAAACAAACATAGATCCTTATAGGCCACACTCACCTGGTTTCCCAACCCTTACATATTTCTCAATGATTGCTCCGGCTCTGCAGCTTCTAAACATCTCCTCCTGCTCTGCATTCTTGGGTGGTTTGTCAGTTTCGACATGAGGCTCAAATTGGTGGGTGTAGGAGTAAGGGTCTGGGACTTTGAAAGTGGTCTCCGGTGCATGGTAGCAGGCATCTGGGGCAGAAAATGCAGGCTCACTAGAGGATCGATGAAGGGTAGTTTGTGGTGGGGGTACAAAAATTAGAGCAGATGCTGGAGCAGGGTACGAGGTTGTTTTAACTAGTGGAGCATGAAAAGTTTGGGCCGAAGTGCTGGGGTAATTGTGGTAAGGGGTTAAGCCAGGTGCGTGTTGTGGGGAAAGGTCAATGATATGAGCCATCTGGGATTGAGAGAGTGGTGGGATGGAAGCATGGTTTTCTGTGTAGTTGGTGGGGAACGAGGATGGAGGGTGTCCCTTAACCCATGCCTGATGTTTCAACTTCCGGACCTCCTCTTGCAATTCAGATTCTGACTCAACAACCTCTCTCGGCGGGTCTACGACTGCTGTGTCTGTTTCCTTGCTTGCCATGACTATTTGGCATTTTGAACGGGTATTGTATGGATGACTTTCCAGGATGCCAACAAACTAACTACCTTCCTGGAAATAGTTAGAGTATAACAGAGGACAGCAACACAAAACCATCATGTTAGCGTTAGGGCATTTATCAGATAATAATATCACATTACGTGCAATGCAACTAGCAACAGATAATGGTTCTAAAATGGCTCTGAGGGTTGCAAGGTCATATGGCATCATCCCGATTTGATTATTTCGATCTTGCCTTCTCCTTTTACCATTTCCCTCCCTTTTGATGCAAAATAACTTGATAAAACCCAAAAAAAAAGTGATGGAAAAATAAAATTCGAGATTTTTCATTTAAGACTTTTGATAAGAAGTGCAATAATGGAAGACCAGACACACTTGACCACGCTATGACTAGCTTTGACATTACTTAAAGGATTCAGTATTCCTAGACAAGACATGAAAATAAAGACAACATGAGACAATCTTAAAACATTTAAATAGAATGGATCCTTAAACTGCTCCTGAATGCAACTGTCCTGGTTGGGATGGTCCTGGGCTATCCGTCGTGCCCAAGCTTTGCAACATTCCCCATAGAGAAACACCGATGCTAGGAATAAAGGTCCTGGCTTGTGCCCCTACCTCCTAAAGATCAACCCTAAACAAATATTGCCCATGCTGCTCCACTTTTGCTGCCAACTCCGCTAACTGAGACTTTATCAACTCAAACTCATCCTGGGGATCTTGGTCCGATGCTTCCTCAAAGTCATCTGTCTGAACTGCCCGCCCCCTAAATTGTGCTGGCAATGGGGTGCTGACCCCTGGTGAGACGGACTGTAACCAGATCAAGTACTCCTGAGTACACTCGGGCCTGCTGATATCTTTTACTAATGTATCTTTCTTCATCCTCTTTGCATTGTTCCAGTATTGCACGAATTTGGTTTCGTCAACCGCCCTTTTACTGAAATTCATGATGTACCTCCGAAGGTGCAAAGTTGAAGGCTCCTCTTGTTGCCTGCCTAACTGTCGCATTACCCTGACTGGCGTGGATGGCCTGACGCACTTGAGTCCTATCAGCATCAGGAAAGGCTGCATGAGGCATCCTACTAAGATATCATCTAAAGGTAGCAAAAGGTAAGTCCATAGGACATTCTCATTTGTCCTCGAACCAAGGAACTCAATCCAAGCTGTGACACCTGTTGGGTATGTAAACTTATGAGATTTCATCCTACGCTCAATGCATACCACCCGATCCCTCAAAGCACGGTCGATGGGACAAAGTAAAGAAGCTATGTGCAAATGCTCCATCATCCACAATTGTAGCAAAAGGTTACTTCCCTGGAAATACCTGACACCTCCCCTAGCCTCACTCAGGGCTCGGTACATCTCTGCTAAGATCATTGGCACAACGGTAATGGTTTTGTGTTACTTCGCATGAAATAGTGCCATTACCACCGATTGTAGACGGGTACCAATGTGCCTCTCGTCTAATGGAAAAACCAATAACCCTAATAAAGCAAGGCTGAAAGCTTCGAGGCGACGTCTTTGCCATTTTGCTTTGGTTGTGCAGAACTCATCCCAAAAGACGTCGAAACTATCATGTGGTCCAAATCTAGCAAACAAATAATCCAAGGATATCCAAGACTTCTCAAGGCACTTTTAATGCTTGTTATCTTTTAGGCCCAGGTCGTTGAGAAATCTTGTCTTGGAGTGGTCCCGGGGAAGTATCATATTCTTGCCTATATAACTTAAGCGGGTGAGACCGAATATTTCTGCCAGAGTAGGAGTTATCTCACACTCCCCAAATTTGAAAGTCAAGTTCTGCGGGTTCCAGTAGGTCAGCATTGCCTCCACTAAGTCTGGACGAGGTGTAATATCAAGAAGGGAAGTTACGGTACCCAATTTATGCTTCAACTTATGTTGTTCTGACAATAAAAACATATTCCACCACTTGATCAATTTCTTAGGAATCTTTACCACCATCAGCACTTTGGATCGAATCAGCGGGTCCATACCTGAACGAAGGAAACATGGTTAATGACTCGGAATGACACCGTAATATTTCCTGGTGGACAAATGCAAGACACAGTTTGGCTATATTTGCAGATTGGCCTAGGTGGCTGAAAGTGATTATTAGGGTAAGTCTGACAAAGTTGACCCTCTAAGCATGAGAAATACTGCACTTGTAGCCTTCCTGACTCTAATGTCCCAACAGTCGTGGTCTTAAAGAATTATTTTGCGAAAATGGACTATTTTGCAAAAATGGCCGATATGGCCAAACGTGACTAGGTACACAAACCGGACATGGACGGACCTTAGAGTGGTGTGACACTGATTCATGGGCTCGAGATCCTAAAATATGGCAATTGAACCACTTTTGCAAAAATAACCCTATTTTGCAAGAAATGGCCGATGTGGTCAAAAGTGGCTAAATATGCAAGAGTTGGCTACGACCCCGGAAGCCGAGAACTTAAGACTTACTAGGAAGACCGGACCCTATGTGGGTTGCCTACGTATCCCGCCCGAAAGACGGGAATCAAGTTCGCGTAGTTCGGGAAGATGCAACTAAAAACTATATTTTGTCTCTTGGAAAATGATGTAAAAACTCTTGGACATTTTTGAATTTTTGGAAAATGATAAAAAAAAAACGTAAAATCTTTTTTCTTCTTTTCTTTTCGCTTCGATTTTTCTTTTTTTTTTTCTTTTTTTTCGGGAAAATATGAAAGAAAATGCGAGTGGACCCTGTTTACCTCATTCACCCCTCTTCCCAAGACATCGGTCCGCCAAATGACCTTTTACCCTCAAAGATGCATATAGAATGATTAGATGTCATTTTGGGCTGCGGGCCCATTTTGACAAAATTCGGACAAGGTTCCTACCAAGGGACACGATGCCTGGGACCGAGCCCTGCTAGGTCTGAATGACATGATCTAAATAACAATGAATTAAAGGCTGACCTAAGTTTGGGGTTCACTAACAAGGCAATTCGGGAAAAGTGTATGTTCGATGGTGGCTGCTCAAGCTTTCCACCCACTCCATACGTCCGTCGGCTTCCCCTCCTAAATTAAAGGTGACTCAACAAAGAGTTCGTGCATGCGACGCGTGCTCTGGGACTTGTTGCAGAAAGAATTGACCGGACAATGCATATGATGATAGTTATAAAGCGATAAACACATAAAGCAAAACTATAAACACATAAACAACTAGCAAATAACAAAAACATGAAAGCATAATAAAAGTAACAAAAAAGTATAATAAAAGTAAGAAAAACATGAAAGCATAATAAAAGTAAGTAAAGATAACGAAAAAAAACATAAAACTCAACCAAACATTTTAAAAGCCAACAAATCAAGTACTAGCCCGAACCCGCAAATAATTCGATTAATCCCCAGTAGAGTCGCCAGAGCTGTCACTCCTCCTTTTTGGGGGCGACGAGCTTTACTAAACCTTTTTAAATGGATAAAAGGCCTAAAAAAAACTCGAAAAGGGGTTTTCGATTTTGAAAGTGACAAAGATAGGATTTGAAAGGGAAAATTTAGAGTCGCCACCTGATAATTAATTTCGGTGTGCCAGGCCACCGTTTTAGAACATAGACTCGAAGCCAAGTTCATACCAGAGATTTGGGTAAGGGGGTTCATTTGGCTCGGGGAGAAGGTATTAGGCATTCTCCGGGTCCCGTGAAAGTCACGGTTGCGTACTCGATTTAGTTGGCTTTTAATACATTTGGATTGAGATTAAAAAAAAAAAAAATAACACACACAAGAGGTTTGAGGTCATTCCCACCTAATAAAGAAGGAAAACAGAACTAAAAAACTACGAGTTTCACCTTTTGTCTTCACATACAAATACCTCGGGGCATTCCCCAGAATGTCAAATACATAAGTCCTTCGAGGCATTCCTCGGATAAATTTAACTAGGGAATGACCTCTCACCTCAAAAAATTAACTAACGTCCTAGTATTGCCTATCCAAGTGCGTTCGGCCTAAACATGCTACTAGCGAGCGATGTAATAAAATAAGAAAATGAGATCTAAAAAAAAGAAAAGAAAAAATTCAGTTCAGGGCCTTGTTCTTTTAATGTTTATTTCAAGTATTTAGCCAAACCCGGTCCAAAAACCACAAAAAAAGACAAGAAAAAGGCAAAACGTCACCGCAAATAGGGATATGTTATCGCAAATCCCACATGCGAATTGCGTATTGCACACATAGATCGCAGATCAGAACAGAATCCTGGACAAAAGACGATGTCGGAAATGCAATCCTATATGCGATCGCATAATGTGTTTGCGAGTCGCAGATTGCACGAGGAAATCGCAAACCAGAACAGAATTTTGGGCTAGGTTCAATGTCAGAAATGCGGTCTCATCTGCAATCGCATAGCAGGTTTGCGAACCGCAGAAGATATCGCAAATCAAATACAAAGTTTACCCAGAAAGCAAACGCGATGCAAGATGCGATTGCATTTATGCAATGTGGACCGCAAAACACAAATACGGTGAATGACTGAATTAAGATTGAGATCTGCGACAATCAGGTCAAAAATGCGAACCGCATATCAGTTATGCGGTCGCAGATTCAACACTAAACGCAGACTACTTCTATGTTTTTGGTTTCAACTTTTTGTTAGAATCTCATGTTTGACATCAATTACTTTACTCCGTTCACTAAAGTATAATTGGAATGTATCTGTTCACAGAGTTAATAATCTAGAAACAGATATTCATGGCTTTACCATACTTTAATCATCAGAAAAAATATATGAAAGTCGAGAAATGAACCTGGATAAAGGTTCCTACTGGTTTTTGAAAGTCGATATCAGCAACGGAGACCGGAACTCAAACCGGCAACTGAGATCGAACCCAAGCCCCTACTCGATCACGAGGAAAGTAGAAGTATGTGTGTCTCTGTGTTTTTGGTTTTCTGAAGTTTTGAAGAAGAAGAGTAGATCGATTTGAACTCTTCTTTTTTTTTTTTGTGTTTTGTTTTCTGGAACTTGAACCAAACTTAGAATGAAATGAAGACTCTTCCTCCTTTTTGCTTTCCAAATCCCCTTCTCAAATCTCTCATTTTCGATTCCTCTCTTCCTGATTTTTTTTTTTTTCGATTTTTCTCTCCCTCTGATTTTTCCTAATTTTTAAGCCCTGTTCAACTCCCTCCCAAAACTCGCCAGAACCCCCTTTCTTTCTCTCCCTAAAACCTTCTATATTCTTTTCCTCCAAGATAACCGATTCCTCCTTTAGAATCTCTCAAAATCCGCTAGTAATTGAGTGCAGGATCGTGTGTGAGGTGTGTGTGTGCTGGGGAAAATATTCTTTTGTCAGAGTCTGTTATCCTACGTGGCAAGAATGAGAGGAAGGGATTGGATCATTTGTGGGCTGCTGAATTTGGACTTCAATATTTATGAGATTGGGCCTAAACAAAAATCTGAAAACTAATTTTAAAGCCCAAAAATATAAGACTTTGATTGAATTAGTAATATTATTAAAGATAAAAGCTTGGTACTATTTTTGATATTTTTAATTTTTGTACCTAAAACTAGAATTAAATTTAATAATAAAGTGAATTCTTACGGAAATAAGACCCAATAATTATTCTACAAGTACTATAACTATTAGAGGTGATTATAATGCGTGAGTCAAAAATCACATGTCTACAAAGTTAATAGTGCATGTCCCGTTAATGCACTTGAGTAGTTAATTCTCTTTTTAATGACGAGCTAGCTAGTTTATTCCCTTAGGGTTTTATTTTTTTTTATCTTTATTTCTAATTTATTTCTATTTTATCCAACTCAAATCCAATAAGAATTAATCTACCGTCTATTCAACTTCAAAAGATCAAGAAACTTTACAAAACAAAATATTACATTATTTTTGATAAATATACACGTGCAAATCTTAAAATTATTTCTAATTTGTTAGTTCATATTAAACTAGTTGATCCTAAATTGTTTTTTTATGTTACGCAAATTGTTAGTTCACTTTAAAGTTATCTTCTCTTAAAGTTTGTACCAGTTTATTTTAAGATATAACTCTTTACTTTTTTGTTGTCCTATTATCTTTGTAAATTAACAACTTTGTTGTTTGTAAAATTTATTAGAGTTTAATAAAGGTCTAAATTGTTTAAATAGAATATTTTTAAAGTTTAAATAAAAATTTTAAATTAGATATATAAATTGTTAACATTTTTAGCTAAAGCAATTTATTTTTTGTTAAAAGTTTTAAGTTTTATGCCCTATTTTTTGAAGAAAAAGAAAAGAATTTGGACCTCATCTTTTTTAAATTATTCATTTTAAGGCAGCATTATGAACCCAAAGAAGAAGCGTCGGACAAATCTCGCTTGTTGGTACAATCACTATCGTGTGTTAGCTTTATTTTTAGTTGAACTTGCTTGTTTAAAATTTTGTCGTCCGCCACTGATTAAGTTTATAATACTTTATGTACCAAAAAGGAGTTCGACATTGTTAATAATTTTTAAGGTTATGATGCAAAAGGTCTAGATTTCAGACAAGGAAAAAGAAGTGGCATGTGTCCTTCATCCTTCATGCTGCTAATCTTCCCCATATTTATAATTAATGGAAATGAAAGCACCAATAGCAAAAGGTACTACTTCTTTATACTTATAAGGCTTTAGTGTAAGCCTTCAAGTCCCAAAAATTATATAGTATTCCAATAGCAATGTTCATGCCCGCAGAGACCGGACTCAAACAGCAACTCATGTTGCATCGTGGAAAGATTGGAATTCAACTTAACCCAATACAACAAAACATTTTCGTTTGCTTTCATTTTCCTTTAATTGGCTTTTGAATCATGACTATGACTATCTAATGAAAGTTGTTGTTTCTATTTCTTCGTTCAGTTTCTTTTTAATTTTTTAACATGTTTAAAAACCTTGTAACCGTATAAGCGTGGAGGAAAAAAAAACAAAAAGGCGTAAATAATTGTGAATGAGGGCTTTCTTTTTTGGTCTTCGTGTTTCCTTAAAAACTAAAATTTAGAAAGTGAATATGTGGGGAGCATTAAATTTTACAAATTTACTTTATTTACAGACAGGTGTGCATGTGATGGACCCTCGGATTTTTATATCCACTATCTACCATGAAATTTCTGGTTGTATGCTTGATGACTTATGCGAATCCCCGTACATTAATAGTCTATCGTATCAAACACCGCCATATTCATTATCAGAAAGGTATTGATATTTTGTTACAAAAAAATAATGGCTTATAACACTTGCCTCCCACAAATTTCGAATATGAAAGCCAATTCAAACCCATCATTCTAATCTGGAATATATTTGATTTGCACAATTAGAGGATCAAAACTGTACTCTATACTCCATGATACTACTGTACGAGGAACAAAATAAGAGATTTCAGGAATCAGGAAGAATTTTGATAAGTTCATCTTTTAAAATTTGTCTGGGTATTTGGGTGCATATGGTGTTTTCTTTGGTAGCATCAATATTTAAGAGTAAAGCATTTTCTCCTCCAGGAAGGCAAAGATCCATGGCATGATTTTGGACACACCACGCCATTTGGTGATGAAGAGTGGCTTGGATGGAATCTTTGGTTTGAGGGGTTCCTTGGATTTGGACTTGGATTTTTAGTGCTTCGGTTAAGTATGGATCATAAAGGGACATGTTGAAATTTGGAAAGATTGTTATGAAGACAGTTCCAGCATTCAAGGTAACTTCTGCAGTACCCAAATTTGCATGTTGGTACTCCAAGTATCTTGTATCTAGAAGAGAAAGTCGAGCTATAATAGGTTGACCTTTTCTTTCGTGATATGTTAAAGCGATTCGGATAGCACCAAAATGGATATGGGTAAAACCATGATCTCTCCATTGCCTGGGAAAATCATCTGGGATTTGAAGAGTGATAAATTGCTCCTCTCGAGTGGCAAGAATAGGATGCTGGTCAAGTTTTGAGGCAGCAACATATTCCTTGACTCCTTTTGGTCTGTGTTGGACTAAGGAACGAATTTGGGTCCAGGGTGCAAATGATTTTTTGGTGAAAGCTGAGTAGGGGTTTATGAGAAGGTAGTTCAGTGGAGGATACTTTTTGTTCATTGGGTAGGATATCTACTTCATAGAGGTAATTATATTTTTTGGACAGGGTTTTATATAGAGTAGGAGACATATTCATTTTTGTTAAGGAAGAGGATGATGGAAATGACTCAGACATATTTAGTAAACTGTTCCTCCCTCCGAAAGGATGGACTGGCTCTGATACCACTGTACGAGGAACAAAGCAAGAGACTACAGGAAAGCAAGCTAAATCATAGATACGAAAGTTTCCCTTATGGGTTGTTGAAGCCAGCCCCTTTTGTAGGGAAACTTTCGTATCTATGATTTAGCTTGCTTTCCTGGAGTCTCTTGCTTTGTTCCTCGTACAGGTTCTAAGATGATCCTACAACTACTACAAGGCCTCCTTTATATAGGACTAGGAGGTTATTACAAGACAAACTTTCTGGATAAATAAACCTATCTTACATGGCAAACTTATCTACAAACGGGTCCCTCTCGGCATATGAAGGACTTTAGGCAAAACAACTAAAAACACCTGAAAACATGTGAACTGTGGGTGAAATATACATGGTGTAGCATGTGAAAGTATGAGGGAGCATGTGACGCCATGTGAAAGTATTGTGTTGCATGTGACGAGGCATGTGGGGGCATGTGGAAGCATGTGAAAACAAGGTGAAGTGGGGCCCGGATAGTATGGAAAGATGTGAAAATTTATCTTGGCATGGGTAGGATATTTTTTGAGGGTTTTTTGGTAGGTAATGTAGGATTATGGTGGGATTAGCAGAGATTAAGATAATTATCCTTTATCGATCATAGAATTGTCTTCCAGGCATCTTTTCGAAGACCTTGTGAAGTAACGCTTGGAACTTGACGGTTCTTCCCTGCTATGTTCCTTTCCCTTTGGACTGAAAGATGTAATCCGCAACTTTAATCTGGAAATGTCATTAGTGATCTTTTCTCTGATGACTTCATATGATATTTGATATTCTTTTGCTGCTTCTCGGACTCTGATGGGTATTGGTATAATTCCAGCTTGCCCAATCTTTTGGCCATATCTCTTTCGGGATGCACCTATTTTGCTGAAAAATGATTCTTTGTGCCTCGCTATACTCTTCCTCCATTGATAAAATGGACACGGAAAATTTCCACCAGAATGATGCCTTTGCTTGCGCCTGGACTTTTCCATTTATGATTTTTACTGGCCTATAAAATATGAATATTTTTGCTGCGTAGGAATCGGTGAAATATTTTTTCCAATATTTTCTATGCTTGAACCATAGTAAAAATACTCTAAGGGCTGGTGCAATATTTTCAAAATCCTTGAAGACATTGCATTTGAATTCCATGAAAATATAATACTGATGGCATAGGTACCAGAAAAACCACAGTAGCTCTTGTGGAAAATGAACGGATATTCTGGATTGACACCATAAGGCTTGAGAATGGATCCTCCATATTGCCGGAAAACTTGGAGCTCATAATAAGTTCTTCTTTCCATAATAATTGACGGATCAAAGGGATCCATGAGGTTGAACAACTCCGGTGGATAATCTGTTGGCTTTAATGAAGTTGTTCCTGATGTATTTGAAAGCATAAAGATGTGGCTAATTGGCTTTTGCTTTGACTTCAGTTTTGCTGTGGGAAATCTTTTTGAGAATTCTTCCGGTCGCAACAGAAAATCTGCGAGAATATTATCCTTTCCTTTCAGGTGCTTGACTTGAAACTTGTATGGAGAGAATCATTGAGCCCATCTGAGAATCTGAGGATTGGGGATAATTTTTGAATTTATCCGGATTATTTCTGGGAAAGCCTTCATATCCATTTCTACTAGGAATTCTGTATGGATAAGGAAGAAATTGAATTTCTTGATTCCATTCTTTACTGAAAGAATTTCCTTGAAAGTGGAGTGATAATGTTGCTCGGCATCTTAAAACATTTCACCGGCGTATCCGCATATTTTCCTCTGGCCATCTTTTTCTTCAAATAGAACAGCACTCCAATACTCATGGTTGGCATCAGTTTGCAGTATCTTTTTTCCATCTAAAGGGATGTAGAGAGACTTGACATTTTTACATATCTCCTTTATTTTTCTGACTGCTTCATCCTGTTTCTCTCCCCATGATGGTGCATTTTTCTTGAGCATTTTTGTGAGCAGTGAAATGTATGTAGAGATATTTGGGATGAAATCTCTTACATATTTTGTTACACCCAAGAACTGTTGGATCTGCTTTCTTGTGAGGTTGGTATTTGGAAATTTAAATAATTCCTGATATATATGTGGTCCTAGACTATATTCACCTTGGGCAAAATGCATTCCGAGAAAATCAATCTCCTTTTGAGCAAGAACCATCTTTTTTGCTGAGAGCATGATTCCGTACTGTGTTACTAATGTCTCAAATTGACGAAGCAAGTTGACATGTTCCTCCAATGTATCACTAAATAACAGGATGTCATCAATGTAAACTAAGGAGGTATGGAGGATGGGTTGGAAGATTTTTATTATGGCTTTTTGGAACAAGGAGGGTGCAGTTTTCAACCCGAAGGGCATGACTTTCCACTGGAAGTGATGATCGGGGATGCAAAATCCCGTTTTGGGTCGTTCTTCAGGGTGGATTCCCAATTGCCAAAATCCAGATTTTAAATCAAACTTGGAAAAATATTTGGCCTTGGCTAAGTGGGAGAAAAGAGTGAGTTTATTTGGGATGGGGAATTTATCATCTTGGAGGAAATGGTTTAGTGGCTGGTAATTAATAACTAACTTGAGTTTTCCTCTTGTCTGCTCAGCTCTTTTGTTGACATAAAATGCTTCGCATGCCCATTGTAGATCCGACGGCTCTATCAAATCAAATTCCAAAAGTTCTTCGCATTCTTTCTTTGCAAGCTGAAGATGATCTAGATTCATGCCTGAATGAATGGCCTTTGTCGGATTGATGTTTTCATTTTTCTTGAAAGGGAGCTTGATAAAAAAAACTCTTGGTTTTTCCATAATGGGCTTTTTCCTTTCTTCATGAAATCTTTGTGGGATTCAGCACATGAATGTTCAATGAGATTTTGCTCAATCTCTTTGATTTGTTCGTCATTGGTGATTTGGAATAACCTTGGAATCTCAGAATAAGGTCTGAACTGCTTTTTAAAAGCTATCCCGTTAGCCTTGATCTGGAGTTAATCTCTAAGTTGCCTGTAAATGTCGAATCTAATAATAAGATCTTTTCCTGGCACATCAGACCCTAGCAGCTTGGTTCTGTACTTCAATGCTGGAAAGAACTCAATGTGACCGGGTGCTTTGTAATGACGGTTGTGGTTAAGATTGCATTTGATGCAGTGTTGAGATCTTTAAAATGCGGCACCCATTGATCTTCAGGGAGAACAGCAGGATTTATGAGTGAGGAAGCAGCTCCGGTGTCGATGAAAGCAATAACTCGAGCTGGTTTATCCCATTTGGATGAATAGACTTTGAGTTCTACCTGAGGAACGACTGTGAGAGCATTGATCTCCTCTCGGGCCTCGATCACTGGTTCTAACATTTGGTACTGATCATTGCTTTGATCTTCATAGATATCGAGAGAGAATAAAGTTTCTTCATTGGGTTCATCGTCCATAAAGAATATGGATTCAAGGTCCTCCTCTTTTGCAAGATGTATGCCAGTGTAATCTTCAATCTCTTCAAGGAGTTTGACAGAACTTCTTGATTGGGGATAATTTTTTGCGAAATGTCCAATCTTATGGCAGATAAAGCATCTGTTCTTCTTGTGAAAATTTCCTGGCCTTCTGCGTCTGAAATATTTTGTGCGCCTCTTGGATTTTGATTTTCCATCTGGAATTCTTGGCCATCTGAACCTCCTGAATTATTTACGTCGTCTGGACGTGTAGCAGGAACATCCTGATCCGGTGATTAGATCAGATTTGCGGCATGCTTTGTCAAGCTCTGGATTGTGCTGGATAATTTGCTTTAGGGCTGAGCGCTTTGTACAAATATCATCCAACGCGACGAAAATAGCCTGCCTGATGTAACCAATTTGTGGGATAGTTATGGACTGGAACTTTTCTTCAATGATGGTCATGGTTCGGCTTGCCAACAGCTTTGGAAGGAAAGAGACAAAGGCTTGCTTCAGATTGATATCTCCGCCGATTTCAAAGTATATCTTCGCCATTTTTTGAAAATGCCTGTCAATGTCATTTCTGTCGAATGACACACACTTCATCTCAAAGAGTTGTCTTCGCATTTTCTCCTATCTTTGGCCAGTATCTCCGCAGAGAACTTCATGTAGGACCCAGATGTTGAAGGCAAAATCTTGGGAAGTGAGAAAAGTATTTTTGTCTTGGATTCCAAGTGAGTTCCACCAATCTATGAGGATTCTTGAGAATCGTGAAGTGAGTTCTGACAAGATGATATACTTTTCTCGTTCTGCCAGATTTTTGGTCACCATCCAAGTATAGAAGTCTTGGATCCTCTGAGGCCATTTTGAAACCTTGATGTCGTCTAAGGTGAAAGTATGGAAACCGGTTCCAACTGGCTTGGACGCCATGGGCTCGTATCTTCTTTCTGGGATTGGCTCATCTGTCATTCCTTCTTGTTCCTCATCTATCTCCGATACTTCTGGCTCTCTTGGCTGGTTTACAAATATTGGGGGATTGTCATCTTCGGAAGAGTTTGTTGTGGATTCATTGCTTGATTGAGAGCTATCTTCCATTGATTCATCGTCTAATGAATTCAGAGATTCCGACCATGGAGTATCTTCTTCTGATATGCATCTTGGCTGGGAGACATAGAGGTCTGGAGCTTTCTGCAGAAATCATCAGATTTTCGGGGTTGGACCCTTTTGAACTTTCTCCTTGGTCTCGCCTTTTCTTGGTTTGTTTCTGTGCTGCAAGTGCATCTTTCCTTTCCCAAACTAATTTTGCGATATCAAAATCCTGTTCTTCTTTTAAGGGTTAGGTGAAAGAGATCAGATTTTGTGAGGTAGATGGATAAGTAGAAAAGGTGTAGTCCAATTTATGTGGGGAATATGCTTGTGGAGACATAGGGAAGAGAGTCGGTTTTGAAGGAAAAACTGGGGTTGTTTGTGGCCTAAAGTGGTCATTTCTCAAAAGTTGAATCTGTTCTTTGATGGAAATCGTCTCCTTTTGTTGTTGTTGGAAGAATTGGAAAAGTGAAGTTCCTGTCGGACAAATCTCGTGTTGTAAATTTGCCAATCTTAGTTCCAATGCTTTGATCAGTCCGTCATGGCGAGACGATGTTTGCTCCATCTTTTTCTCAATTGGTTCCACTTTGCTCATCATTTTGTTTTGTGTATGGGCTACGTTCCTTATGGTGTTGCAAATGTTGTTCAGTACTTTGTTTTGGCAGATGGAGTTTTCGGATTGCCAGTTAATTGTTGCTTCAATGTAACTTGTTGGGGGGTTTTCTCCAGTAGGTAGCACTACGTTTTTCTTGGGAATTTTTGGAGCATGGCTTATACCCTCCTTTTCAAAAGGTTGTAGTGAAGGAAAGTCTTGGGTATGACTGGAGCTTGAAGGACTTAGCATGAATATCTGTGGTTGTGGGGGATTTTGTGATTTTTGGAATTGGTAAAGTTTTAGGTTCAGGTGGCTTTTTGGGTTGTGAGGTATGGGCTGGTGGTGATTTGGATTTGGGTATAATTTCACTATCTCCCAACTTGGAGTGAATTTTTCTGGTAATTTTGGCCATTCCTGGGTTTATAACTGACAAGAAATTCATATTTACCTGGACGGCTTAATGATCCAATTGAAGGGTCTTTATTTTCATATCTTGCTTGAAATTATTTTTCAATGGTTTTCCCCTTTTTCTTAGATTGTGGTTTGATTTTGTTGAGGCCGAACCTTTCCCCATGACGCTGGTGGTGTTCATCATATTCTCCATTTGGATCTTCTAAACAGTTTTGACAGTCGCAATCAAGATCCCAAGGGCAGTGTCCCGTAAAGGGCATTTGAACCACCAAGTTCTTTTTCCATTTTTGTCAAAATTTTGACACCAGTCATGTTCTTCCATGATGCTTTGTATATCCCAAAAGAGTTCTCTATCAGGTTCAGGGTATGTATCTATTGTATCTTTGGGTTGGATCATTTGGCAAGAAAATATGGTTTTATTGGGTTTTTTAAGGTGGGAATGGTCAAAGCTTATGCAAACGGTTTTGTCATTTCTTTTGATAAAAGTTGGTTCACCAGATTGTAGGGATTCCTTCGGTTCTCTTAACTTTTCATAATTTCTTTTACTCTATGTATAAAAGAAATTTGAAAATTCAACAGGACATAGTTAAAAAGCAAAACCGCAGATACTTAATTTCTAAGTGGGTAACAAGGCAAAGACATGAAAGTAAAGTAAATTTGAATCCAAACAAAGAGCCTTATAAAATAAATATAGGGAAAAAATCATAAAAAAGGTTCTCTTAATTGTTACGAAAGAGGTTCTGACTAGTGTTTTAAAAGGCGTGAGCGTAAGGCGAAGCGTTTTACATATATTTCAGTGAGGCGTAAACCCGCAAGACGTAAACCCCGAGGCATGGGGACATAAGTCCCATGGGGTATTTAATTTTTAATATTTTATAAAATAATATAATTACAGTATATATTTATAAACATTAAAATTGCATAAAAATGAAGAAAACTATAAATATATATATATATATATATATATATATATATATATATATATATAATATATATATATATATATATATAATATAAAACATTAAAATATACTTATTTTATACATAATCAGTATATATTTTTTTCATCATTCAGCCGGATTACTTTTTGATAAATGCCAAGCCCAGCTCCTAAGCTTGAATAATTTCCTCCAAGTCCATGAGCCAATTATTAGGAAATTTGCAAGCCCAATTAGTAGCAATTTTTCGGTTCTCATCTTCATAACCTTCTCTTTCCGTGAAATCTATGGTGAAACTAATGCAGGTTGACGTTACAAGAGAATGAAAATAAGGCGAGTTGAAATAGGGACAAGTCATGATCTGCTAGATAAGTTACTTTCGTAAAAATATAGTACGGGCTAGTCAGTTTTCGGACTGGTGATTAGAAAATAATCAGCATTTGCAAAGTGATTGAAAAATAGTCATTATTTTGCTGCAACACGGAAAGTTCCAGCATAATATAATGTAAACTGGTGCACTTGTGTTTGAACTTCCAGCATATTATGCTAGAACTCCAGCACACGAAAAGTTCCAGCATAATATTCTGGAGATTAGAGCACCTGTGTATGAACTTCCAGCATATTATGCTGGAACTCTAGCACACGGAAAGTTCTTTTATAATATACTGGAGATTTGGAGCACTTGTGTATATGCTGGAACTCCAGTATATTATGCTGGAAGTTCACATGTAAAAAGTTCGAACTTCAGTATATTATGCTGGAATTTTTTTAGGTTTTGAACAGTGTTTTCGACATGAAAAGTGATTAAAGTTCAATTACTTTTGAAATTGTAGCTATTTTGCAATTAGCACTTGTAAATCTTGCTATTTTTAAATTTCACCCATTACTTTCTATGATGAAATAGTCCTATTTGGGTTTGTTGGACTCTTAGGTCCTCGCCATAGATTTTGCCAAATTTTTTTCCAAATTGTTTTTGGCAAATACATGTTTGTTCATAAATTTTATCCATCTTTTGGCAAATTCCCAAAACCCAAATCCCAAAACCAGTTCAAGAGCTGGTTTTTGCCCAAAATATTACTATTATATTTTTTAAAATTGCCCCAAACTTTTGTATTTTGTAAAAGAGCCTACCATTTATTATTTTGTAACAATCTACTTCGTCTTCTCGGTCATCTGATAGTATATTATGTAGTTCATTATAAAAATAATAATTTTGTACCAAATTTATTGATGTCCAAGGCTATGGTTTGTGATAATGATAATGAATGTTATTGATGAAGGTTTTTGGGTATTTGTGATAGCTTTTAGAACTTGTGGGTATAAGTCATTTTCATATTTTTTTCAAAAAAAAAAGTGAAATATGTTTTGAAAATTGATGTTCAAACACATTTTCATCTTCAAATCAAACTTCATCCAAATCAGAATTATCAAAACAAATTTGAGAATCTAAACGCTAGCTTAGATTCGAATGGAACCATGCGACTAAATAAGAGCCCATTTAGTTTATTCATAAGCAAGAGACTAAAAGCTAAGCAAGAAACAAGTTCCCTAGATTAGAATCAGATTAAACACAATTAGCATTGACTAGAGAAGAACTAAGAAGATTATATATAAGCAAAAGAGAGTTACATGATAATCTTCATAGAGTTAAAAACTAAGTTAAGTATCTTCGTCAGGGCAATGGAAGACCCGAAGCTAACTCTAGATTAGTGTCTAGAGTCGAAATCTCTAGCTACAGAATGGAGGTCACAGTTCTCCAGTTGTTGATCCAACACATGATGCAAAACTGTCGTATCGAATAAAGGATCCATAGACACCGATAATATGTTAGAATAACTTGTTGCCACTTCTGAAGAAGCAGATTGCAGGGTAGAAAGACGGGCTTGAACATAAGCTAACTCTGCTTGCAATGTCACAACCTACACGTATTATATGAAAACCAAACAATTAGATTTTTCAGTGGTTCAGAAGAGATGTGATCTATCAATTGTATACTTACATTATTATTTTTTAAATATTACTATTTGTATATGTATTTATAAGTGATTCTGAGTTGAAAGTACATAGTGGCCAGTGGGATCAACTTATTCGCCTGTAGTTGAGCTTACTTGGATAGAATAACTTGCAACCCGAGCTGAAAGTAGTGTATTTGCTAAATCCTACCTATATACGAGGAGTGACAATTTGAGCCCAAACCCATCTTTAAATCGCATAATAATACAAATATAGTTTAAGAATGGATAACTTGCAATAGCATGGTGTCAAAAAAAGTGTACACTGTCAGCGTGCAAAATTAAACTCATACAAATATATATGTACACCTATTTGTTTTGGTAGACTTCCACGAAAGACAAACAATCAGAGAAAGCAGGCAAGTCAAATTATTGATGTATTTAATATTTCTCGAGCTGCTAAAGTTGATTAAGTTTACTTGTTAGCCCCGGCAAGCAAAAAGACACAATACAAAGTCCACATCAAATCAACTACTATTACATTATTCCAATTTCTATTTCCTGTGAGTAACAGAAGAAGTCAGCATAAACCCAAAAAAGGGGCACCCTCGCACAAATTTTGCATCATTTTCAGAAATGTTAGCTTAAAATAAATAGGGGGTCTTCACTAATAATCAACTCATATACAAACAGCCAGCTAAAAAACATTAACTAGTGGAGTACCATAGTTGATCTAAAAAATTTATGAGTTTTTTGCACAGGACCATCTTTTACTAACCAAAGGAAAAAAATTGAGTTTAAAGAAAAATAGGTCTATACAGGGAAAAACTCTATATCCATTATCCACTTCCATTTTCCAACACTTCAATTGTCTACTCCATGCTTCTTAAGTTTTCAATTCCGCATGTAAACACACCTTTATTAACTTCAGCATTTCTAATTTAGTCGGTTCTCACCCAAAAAAAAAAAACCAATTTCTCTTTTATTTGGTCAAGTTTGTGAAAAATACAAGTAGAACTAGTAAGAAAAGAGGAATCTAAGAAAAAGTCACAGCATGTAACATGTCTTATTTTTCAACAACAGCAACAGACCCGATAAAGTCTTACAAGCGAAGACCGGGAAGGTTAGAGTGTACGCACACCTTATTCCTATTCTAGATGGGAGAGAAGGCGTTTCCATTAAATCCTCTACTCAAGAAAGATGAAAAAAAACAGTAGAAAAAAGCAATATCAATAACAAGGGTCACAAAGATAGTAACAACAAACTAAGATAAACATTGTCTTATTTTTCAGTTACTAAAAAAAAAAAAGCAAGCACCTGTTGTTGAAGAGTGAAGATGTGAGCAACAGAGCCATAAATAGGGTCTCTAACTCTAGCAAGAGCCTCGTAGCAGAGTGTTATAACAGTTTCGAGACGCTTGTTTGCCGGAATGCTAAGCAATAACTTGGAGGCATTGCTTGCTCCAAACACCTTGTGTACAGCAGCAAAGTGAGTAAGGCCTTGTTCTGTGTCAAAATAAGGTGCAAATATGCAGCCCTTTACACACTTCCTTCTAAGATATTTGCATGCACCACACGGCCCATTGCTCATATTTTTGAACTTTAGTTTCCGTTTCTGTTTCTGCAGAGAGTTTTTCAATTTTGTGGGGTATGGGGAATGAAGAAGCGAAGGCAGAGAAAGAGCTAAAGATTTGGAGTGAGTGAGATATGTAGGTATTTATTCAACTATAGCAGGTAGGTAGGATTACTTGTCGCGGTTTGTTACTACATACAAAGTAGTTCTACTTTAATTTACTCCTATTATTAGATAAGAAAATGTTGAAGCTTTTGGTGGTGGGTCACTTGATAGACAGCTATGCCACTTCCTTGAACAGTATTTTCTAAATCAGATTTATGGACTTCAAAACACTTTAGAAATGTCTAAATAATACCACTAATAATATAATGTTGCATATGATGAGAATTAGTTTACTTTAAAGTACACTCGAACTTGTTGGAGACATTAATTTTAGATTACACCATAAGTACAATTAGTATTTCTTGAATTATAAAAGGGTGTTAGGATTTAAATGAGTGTTTTAAATAGAGGAAAGGACGGTTTTCTGGTGTAAGCTTTGAAGCCAAGGCAAATGAGAGGAGCAAAAGGGGGGGAAAAAAGAGCTGCAGCTTGCGTCAAGCAATCATATAAATGTTGGAGTGGATACTGGATAGTAATAGCTCCATTTTTAATTGTTCACCTAGGAAAACAGTATATAAGAGATTAGAAATCCAACATTTAGTTTACGAGTTTGAATTTTATTAATTATGGTCACTACGTTTGATTGAAATTTTTCTATTTACTGTTATATAATTTATGCTACTTAGTTCGTTTAATTGGTATCATTTTTGCTTCTCTTGACAAATTTTTTGAAGGGAAAATTTAAAGGCTAGAGCAACGGTAAAGTTATCTCCGTATGGCCTATTGGTCATGGGTTTGAGCTGTGGAATCAGCCACTGATGCTTGTATTAGGGTAGACTGCCTACATTGCACTTTCATTCGGGTACGATCCTTACCTAAACACTGGGTGAATGCGGGATACTTTGTGCACCGGACTACCCGTGAACAAACTTTTTATAATAAAAATGAAAAAAAGATCCAAATATACCTTTTACGTCTTATATTTGCTCTCCGTTTACTACTCGGCCCATAAAAACTCCTATATTGTTATCTTTCATCTCAAATATTCATTTTTACATTCTCATTATTTTGTCATTGATATGACTTTGTTATGCGGCTATTTGCACAAGAACACTTTTGATATGTTATCCATATTTATACTTTTGTCAAAAAATCTTCTTTTTTTAAAAAATATAATTTGTACCCGTTCAAATTATATCAAACAAATTAGGACTAAACTAGAAACAGCTTATAAAAATGTGAATTTACTTACATACATCAATAACACTATAAAAAATTATACTATCATTTCATTGTTATTGGGTGTACCAAATTGCCATCCTTTTGGAAGTTATTAATACATGTTAGTATAAAAGATTAATGATGGTCTTTTTATATAGTACTATCTGCTATTGTAAAAAATTCTTCGATTTCAATGGATTACGGACCCGTTTTTCTATAGATTTTTTTTTTCGGTATTCTTTTTTAAAAACGTATTTGGTCATGAAAATTTATAAGCTTTTTAGAAATTTTTCGAAAGCGAGTTTTTCAAAAAACAAAAGTTTTCCGGAATTTTTTTTTTTCTCACCCACAAAACTGCAATATATTTTCAAGTGAAATGATGTTCAAATATAATTTCAAATCTCAAATACAATTTTTCAACTTAACTCCAAATACTAATTGTTTTTAAGAATATCAATGCTTTTGTCCAAATGGGCGTTTGGACATAAGAATTGTAAAATTTAAAAAAAAAAAGTGAAAATGGTATTTGAAAATTAGAGTTGTGTTTGGACATGAATATAAGTTTGGATTATTTTTGAACTTTTGTGAGTGATCTGAGTAAAATTTTTAAAAAATAATTTTTAAAATTTTTTTAAATTTTTAAAATATTTTAAAATTTATCATCAAGTGAAAATTAAAAAATTTATAGCAAAATACTAATTTAAAAAAAAATGAAAAACTTCTTACGTCCAAACGGGCTCCAAATGCCTACTGCGTTGTGCACCAAAATCTTATCGAATCAAGTCAATCAGCCGTTTCATGACGTAGCGACTCCCAACGAGGTACAGACCATCCCATCCAATTGTCCCTTACTCAATCCTTCTTCCCCCTCTTTGCCGAACACTTCCTTATTTTCTCATGTCATTTCAATCACAAATCACACTCAGTCCTCACCAGTACTACTACAGTTGAGAAGAAACAAGAATGGAATGAAAAGAAAATGAGGAGTGTGTCGAGTTCGTGCACGCAACAGTGTTAAGTGGGACTTCTGCCAGTGACTTGTGAGATTTAATTTGTTGCTTTTTATTTTCACTGATTCAAAATTGAACGTGCCTAATGTTTGACCAAAAAAATTATGTATCTTGGTTCAAATAAATAAACTTACATAAATAAGGATTAATTTTAGCTAATAATAATATTCTTGTATGAAATTCTTAAAGAACTACAAATATTACGTAGATCTGGTCGGACAGTGGCAATGGCAATACAATAAATATTCTAGAAATCAAAAGCAATAATGTAATATTCAATAATAATGAATAGTAATAAATGATATTCAAATAAATAGAAGGAATCATTCACCCTAGAAATAATGGAATAAGTGGATGTTCTTTCTGACAATGATGAATGATAGACAGTCCCTTGAATATTTTGACTTATTCTCGGATCTAGTGGAAAAGTATATATAAGAATCTAGTGAAAAGATGATGTTTGTATCTTAGCAAATAATATCAAATTCTCTTTTTCAAGTCAAAATGTGTTTTTTACAAATGAATATTACATGTCCCCCATCATTTTCTCTTTTTTTTATATATAGGGAACATGTTCCTAAGAACACCTAATAGTATAAGTACAGAGAATATTCACTAGAATATTCTCTTTAATATTCTATCATGAAAACTTGCCGTTACAACTCTGTCAACGGTACTCGACCTCAACCTTGTTGATATCTCGACTACGGCTCTCGTTGACTCTTCGACCATAGATTTGCTGCTCCTTAGACCATTTCGACAAATGTCGGCTTGAGAACTCTGCCCTTAATAATATCTTGATGTGAATATTCTAAACGAAGATTTTGACCCATACACCTAAATGCCTATTGTGTAAAAAATAATACTTGAGTACGCATTATAAGATTATATCTAGTTCATTATATTTCCGAAATAGGATGTCACTTTGGTACCTAGATACATATGGACGAAGATATACTCTGAATTAGCACCATGCCTCAAATCGATATTTCACACAAAAAGCACTATCTTTTCTTTTATTTTTCTATTGTTAGTACCTCTTAAGAAGGTGTATTAACTATTCTGTTTTTTTTTAAGTACTTTCATCTCTAATATTTCAAAACCGATAATAGTGTTGTGTTACGTACGCTTATAATTGATTGTGAATAAAAGAATATTGGATATGATATTACTGATGTTATGCTCGTAAATGTGTAATTAATGCTATACGAATGTTTAGAGTAACTTACTATGTTAAAAAACGGTAATCGCATGTAAGTGGCAACATGTATGTTCTAGGAATCAAAAACTGTAATTTTTTAATCAAACGTGAACTGTATTCCCGTGAAGACAAACATGAGTTTTGGTTCATGAGTATTCGCAACTCTGCAGCAATTAAGCATTTCATCGGAAAATTAATGGAGTATGAATCAATGAACAAAAAATTTCCTAACTTCAATTAAATACATTTCCACAAAACAGGTTAAAACTAATGATGAATATAAATTCAAAACTTCCTAAACTTATTCAACTAAGAAGCAGAAATAAACAAGATCGAAATCGATTATTTGTAAAATGGCGTACTATTAGACCAACATCGTCGTTCCTTTCTAGTTTACCCCGCACATAACATAACCTTATAACAATGACACTGTTTTCCCCCCTCTGTTATCAAAAGGAACATCAAACAAACTCCTTAATGAAATTAATAATAGCAGCAGCTCTTCGACTATCAACCACATCAATTCCATGAAATCCGACATCATCAAACCTAGCTTCAACCATAACCCCTTCCTTAACTAACATTTGCACAAAATCTTGTTGCCTATCAACCAAAGGATCACCTCCAAATCCAATCACCAAACATCTTCCAAGACTACTAATCTTATCCCTATAAGGTCCATCTGCTATTGGATTACAAAACCTATGATCCCTATCTGTCCCTTGTGGTAATGCTAAATCCCAAAGAACATCAATTACTGGTAAAGGAAAGAATGTATCTGTAGCCAACCTCATTTCAGATTTTGTCCTCATTTTACCTCCGAAAAGGGGTTGGTTCATTATGATCCCATTAATACGTAATGGCTCTATTTTTCGATCAAGAAGTTTAAGTGCAGAGTTGAAAGCAATGTTTCCTCCACAACTCACACCATAAAGGTAACACCTTGAGAAATCTCCATAATCCCTTAGCCATTTCTCACCGTTAATGCGATCCAAAGCTTGGTTCTTGATCCAAAGAACTGTTTCGACTGCGTCATAGTACGGTGCAGGGAGTTTACTTTCGGGTGCAAGACGATATTCCACGGACACAACTATGGCTGGGACCTCACTAGAGAGCTGGTTGCAACTTTCATGGATCATAGTATTTGCTATGCTGAAATGAATCCACCCTCCTGCATTGACATATAAAGTCTCTATTCAATCACATTGTATTTAATATAATGCAAACACAAGTGAGGTCTGAGAGGTTAGTATGTACGGGGCGGATTTAGGGGTGGAAAGGGTCCCCAACCCGCTTCGCCGAAAAATTACACTAGACAAATAAGGCAAATTCCGTTTTGTATATTATATTATGAATCCACCTGACAAAACCCAAAAGCATAGCTCAATAGTCAAGGAGGTTCGAAACTGTTGTGAAGTCGTTGGTTCAATTCTCACAGTCCCTCTTAATTTTTTTAACTTTTTTTTTATGAACTCCTTAGCGGAAATTCCGCCTTCGCCACTATGTGCACGCACATACCTAACTCCTACCTTGTACAGGTAATGAGGTTATTTCTAATACACTTCCGGCCCCAAGAAAAATAATTTTCAGCATATTTGAAAAAGAAGTGTTATAATATAATGCAAAGAAGAATTAAAATCGAAAAGAGGCGTATAATAAAAATTCTGACATGATTTAAAATTAAAAGTACTAACATAACGAGAATTTGTGCACCAACCTGCATGGAAGTAAATTATGATGGGAAGTTTTGCGACGGATTTATCATTGGAAGGCAATTTACTTGGACGATAAAGTCTGATCCATGTTTTCTTATCTGCATTTAAAGTGATATCTTTACTAACAACGGATTGACCAGGGAGATGTCCTTGATCACCAGTGGCTTGGGTTGTTGGAAAATCAAGGAGACGAGTTAAAGTTCCATCTTTATTGAGCAATACATTGAGGTGGTCGTAAGGATCAAATTTTGACATGGTATGAAGGATCAAAAGCTTGGCAATATTTAGGTAAAGGGGAGAGTGAATTATGAGTTGTTAATTGTATCAACTCGATGCAACCAAGAATAACAATTAAATTGTGCAAAAAGTTGTACATTTTTTTCATAATTGGGTTGTGACAAAATACAGGTCCAGCCTTAACCCTCGGACAGTTTGAGCTTGTAACACGAAAAGTGGATTTTGGTTGTAAAATACATGCATGTTAGTTTTACATTTGACCAATTCTTTTTTATGTTCCTAGTAATTTGGTAGATTTTTTTTTTACCGTTTTCTTATCCTTTTATTATGGACATATATGTCGCTATATATATGTTGACGATTTGTTTAAGTATGGTGGAGGGAAGCAGGAGGTATTGTATTGAATGATTTGGGATGGAGTTGAGAATTGATCTAGCTAATGTTGTTCTTCTTGCAATTGAAAGAAAGCTTGTTTTTCAACTAGTTAGTTTAGAATTCATGTTGTCAATGATGAAGCATAAGTCAAAGGCCTTAGGTTTACGAGAGAGAATAGGGAATCTTAAGTATTTACCAAAGTTTTCACTAATTTTGATATTGAGAACATATTTTTGCGTGGTGAGATTCGGTTTGAAGGTCACTGTTCATGAAAAAGATAATTTTAGATTTAGCATTATTAATCTTTTGATAAGAAATTTGAGAGAAGAATTAAAGGCTTCGTTTTATCGTATGGATTGATTTTAAATTGGCATTAGCTGAAAAAGTTTAACCATCTGTATAGAATAGATGAGAGAATGATGGACTGATGGAATTAAGCTTGATCGGATTCCAGAGTCCTATGTTAACTTAGTGATTTATATATTTGGAGAGTAGTTCCATACATAGTAAAAATAGATCTGGTGATATTGAGTTCCCTTGCCGAATACCTCTTGATGGATGAAAAAAGCTTGTTTTGGACCCATTAACTAAAATAGCAATTCTAGAAGTGCTTATACAGCTCATGATAAGCTTGATGATTGGCGGAGGAAATTTAAAAAAAAGGAAGGCACGATAAATAAAGGACCATTCAAGCTTGTTGAAGGCCTTGTCAAGGTCGATTTAAGAGGACTTTGCCCTGGCGACCCTTAACCTTTTGGAAATGGTTAATAATCTCTTGAATAATAATGGTGTTGTCACTAGTTCGTCTACCTTTGAGAAAACTAGATTGATAGGGGCCAATCAGCCTATCAAGGTAGGGCTTAATTCTTAACGATAATTTTAGTAATAACCTTGTAGATAGTGTTGCAAAGACCTATAGAGCGAAAATTATTGAGATTGTTCGCATTGTGAAATTTTGGAACGAGGCAAATGTAGATAGAGTTTAGAGTTTCTGGGACTGAGAGATTTTTAAAGATATTGTGGCAAAAAGTTAAAATGAAATTTCTGACCACATGCCAATATTTTGGATAAAAAAAAGGATAGGCATAGTGCCTTAAAAGGCTTAAATGAAAAAATTGCACGGGTAACTTCAACATCTTTCATTGGACGGTCTAGTTCTGAGAGATCTATATCATCAAAACAAGTTTATGAATTAAAAATATTTTTTCATGGTGTATCTATATAATCGGTTTGAAAAGCCTTTTGGAAAAATTCAAACGTGTGATTAAGGATTTGCGCTAGGTCATTGATTCAGTTACCATTGCTATCTTTGAAGAAGGTAATTCTACGATTCACCACACTTAGATGGAAGAATTTTGTATTAGTATCACTGTCATTAAGCCAATTTATACGAGATCGAATTTTTCAGTAGTCTTCCTCAATTTTCATGAGATTGTTATAATCGTTTATGAGGTCATTTTCCAATAAGTATAGAAAGTGGCTAGTAGGATAACGTGGGGAAGATTGAATTCCATTGAGCCTAGCAAGAATACTATTTTTCTTCCTATTAGTAATACCAAAGTTAGACTTGGCCCAATCCAAAGCCTTATGTTGAAAACAATTAGTGGCTTCGAGTAATTGTCTCCCATGCCAAGAATCCTTGAACAATATTATCAAGGTGATAACACCAAAAGATTTCAAGCCTACGTACTTTTATTACTCGAATTTTATGAAAGAAATTTAAGGATCTTTTAATATATTTTGGTTATAGGCCACCAGTTCTGTTGAGACTACTAGCCTGTGTACATGCTGTTCAACCAGCTTTATTCATATTTGGTAACTAAATGACACATCTACTGCTAATGTTATTATCATTGTTGTCTTATCTTAATTGATACTCTAAAATTGAGAATGTACGAGGTAGACCTGTGGCTCAAGTGGAGGTTATTAAAGCCTTGATTTAGTGCCCTCGAGATTTTGAGGCCTCAACAAATTTTAAAAGTAGATTTTATAATTTTATTTTAATACAAACAATATTAAAGTTTGCAGAAAAATAAAAAGTACAAAAATTTTGTAAAAAAGAAAAAAAAGAAATATTGTCTCTTTAATAGTAAAAAAATTATTTTAGAACTTGAAAATACTTAACTCTTCATGTTAGTAAAAATATTTTTTTACAACAGTATCAAATGAAATATATAGAAAAATACATGCCTAACATCTTATTTCTTCAAATTACCTTTTACTAATATAACTAATAATATTAGTATGTGAAGTTAAAGCTTTATATCATTTAAGAATATTATACTATCAATACGTACGAAAAAAATAACAATATTAACTTTTGCATATGTGTGTATGCACATATGAATTCTAATATTAAAAAAAAGGAATACGGACTCTTATTTAAATTTAATTTTAGCCCCTAAATTTATTAAATTGCCCTTGAATTAGAGAAAACTATAACGACTTTAAGTGCCTACCTTATAATTGATACTCAACAGATTTCATAATACCTAGAGTTAGTAATAATGAGTACCAAAAGGCAGCAATTGATTATGACAGTACTTCAAGATAGAGATACTTCACTTACTATCCTTAAAAAGGTACCAATTGAAAAAGAAAAGCACATATTATTAAAAATATTATGTTAGAGATTTCTACACGATAAGACTCTTAAAAAATAATATTTATATTATTGTTAATATATATGAATTGTTTCAATAATAGCATATTTTATTACAAATATAGCATATTTAAATGAAATACTAGAATTTAATAATGACATTTATTTTCTAATTGTTATCAAAAATACGGGATTATGTTTAATTTTTCTATATTTGATTTATTTTTTCTCTCTCATTCATAAATAATATCACTTTTTTCTTTTCAAAACTCTAGCAGCCACTCTACCATTGACTTTCCTTCTTCTCAATCGTACCCAAAAATTTCAGAGTCACCTCTCCACCGTAAACCTCCATCTCTGCACAACAGCCATTTGACTGTTGGCCTTCAACAACTCCGTCACACCCCTAAAAAGAGCACTTCTTAATTAATGTTGTAGTGGTTTGCTCCGCATCCAAAACAACCTGTGTCGTCATTCATTGTTTCTTTTTTCTTTTTTTTAACGTTTTTCTTTATTTGAAATTGTATTATGATAAAATATTTCTTTCTATGTTCCTACACTGTAGTATGACAAAAAAAGAAGTTGTTGAGGAAGAAAGATGAGTTGAAGCCTCCGTTCACAATGATTCCTAAGTTGAACCAGATGCATTTCTATATCTCTAAATATCATTTTATTAATATGTCATTTTTGGATCTAATTTCTGCATTTTCTTGGGAATTGATTTTGCATCTCAAAATTGTAGAACTTGAGGTCAGAGGCGGATACAAGGTATTGGTACTGGGTTCAACTGAACTCAATATTTTTGGCGCGGAGCATAAATTTATGTGTAAAAATTCATTAATATTGTAATATATAGCAATATGAACCCATAATTTTAAAAATACAATAGGTTCAATGCTAAAAACTTTACAGATTGAACTCATAAAATAAATCATAAATCCGCCTCTACTTGAGACAGTAATAACGAAAAATTATATGTACCATTAAAATATGAAAGTTTATCACATATATACCATTGACGTATCTTTGTTAGATATACATAGAAAAACAAAAAAAAAAAAAGCAAATCTAAGGAATATCATCATTATACCATCTGTATAATAATGCCACACACTTAAATGAAGCAAGATATCATCTAAGATTTTATAATTATACCAAATGTATAAATACTTTATAATATATTTTATACCACATATATACCTTACATATTTTCACTAAATATGTGTATGTTGTATTTTTCAGAATTAAGAATGTTTATGATAAATATACATGATTTATTTAATATTATACAATATTATTAATTATACTTGATTTATATTTGTATGCATATAACTATTCGTTAAAATAAGAAGTGTGATGTTGAATTATTAATATTCAAAATTAACTACTTTAAACAATTTAAGATGTCACAATCCAAAATCCACTATCGGTCGTGATGGCGCCCAACGTCTTTGTTAGGCAACCCAATGGTGAATTACCAACTTAATTATTTATTTTATTATTTTTAAAATCATAAATCTTATTAGATAGGAAAATTAATGCATTAAAAATCGTAGATACATACAATTTAAATGAAATATAAAGTAAAGGTGTATCAATGGTAAGCAAAACCATAAACAAATTCTAGAACATCCCAAGATCCGTGTCAGAAGTGCATGAGCATCTACTAGGAAGTACAATAACAATACACCATTTGTCTGGAATATAAGATAGACAGGATAAAGTAAATAATTATGATGGATACTCTGTGTGCTGCGAATCGTAGCATGGAATGCAGCTTACCATAAAGTCCCCTCAGCAGCTGCGCCTACGCACCCAAATGACCACCAAATGAACCCGTCAGATCCTACACATTTAGTACAGAAGTGTAGCATGAGTACGTAAAGCAACACGTACCCAGTAAGTATCTAGCCTAACCCCGAAGAGGTAGTGACGAGGGGATCGACATCGACACTTACTAGTGGTCCAGTAAATTAAATATAATAAAGTAGATAAGTATGAAACATGGTAAATAAACAATGAGAACAGATATAGGCAAATAGTACGGTCTACAGCTGAACAGTGAACAAAGTCCGCAATTATCGGATACCTCCTCAAATGGAATACTTAATGGTCAATACCAAACCAACGGTCACATCTCAAGTTAGGAAACTCATGAGTACGCGGACTTCTTATCAAGTATTTCGCACGTGATTCTGCCGAGGCGAGCGGCGCGATCCCATAAGAGTGTTTCATAGAATTGCCGAGGCGAACGGCCCAAGAATGTTTCATAAAAATGCTGAGGCGAACGGCCCCATACCATAAGAGTGTGATACATAATCCTGCTGATGCGAATGGCCCGATCCCATAAGAGTGTATTACATGATACCGCTAAGGCGAACAGCCCATCCCATAAGAGTGTTACATGATACCGCCGAGGCAAACGACCTGATCCCATAAGAATGTGTTACATGATACTGCTGAGGTCAACGACCCGATCCCATAAGAGTGTATTATATGATACTGTCGAGGCGAACAGCCAGATCCCCTAAGAGTATCACATGATACCGTCAAGGTGAACGGCCCGATACCATAAGAGTATTCTGAGGCGTTCAACCCGATCCCATTAGAATATGAAACTTTGAGGGGTCATTGATCCCACTTACGAATATACGTGTGAGTTATAAAATTCAAGAAAGCTATCAGACAAATATGCACAATGCGGAAAAAATCCGTAAAGGAAAGTACAATTTCTACGGCTAATCAAGTAGCTCGTCAAGTATCTAAAATAGCAAGTCCGATACTCTTCACGAGTCTAGTCTCGGGCTAAATGGAAATTAAAGCATTTAAATAGGCAAAAATAACTCAGATAGTACAATTATAGCATGGCATGAGTCTAAGTCTATCGGGACATAATTAGGAATTCTAGCATATGCACGGACACTCGTCACCTCATATAGCACATAATAAACATAAAAGCTACGGGGTAAATTCCCTCTAAAAAGGTTAGACAGGAGACTTACCTCGCTCCGAAATTCGATAACCGGTCCAACGCCTCTCAAACTCCTCAAACCGATGCCAAACGACCTGAAACTAACAAACAAACATACAAACCAATCAAAATATACTCCAATACTCGTAATTTAATAATTTATAATAATTTTCAACTTTGCTCGAAAACTCAACAAGGTCAACGCCTAGGCCCATGTGCCCGGATTCTAAATATTATCGAAAATAAGTATTATCCTTAACTTATATAGTATATATCCAGAAAATCATCCAATTTAATCCACAAATTGACCCTCAAATTAAGGATTTATCATTTCTCAACTTTGGGGTTCAAAACCTTAATTTTTACAATTCAAAGACGGATAAAAATAATAATAAACAAACCTACCCATGGAGAAACATAAAAATAAAGGTAAGATATTTACCCATTGTTGAGACGCAAACAACACCGTGAAAATCACCTCAAAAGGAGCTCTAGAACTCAAGGTATGCTCAAAATACTCAAATTCTCGGTTGAAGACACTGTCCAGATAATTTTTGTTCATCGCCTTCGCGGGCGACCTTCGCGACCGGTTAACCCAGAAATCCTTCTTTTCCTTCGCGAAACCTCTCTCGCATGCGCGTAGAATAAAAGTTTGCACCAGAAACCAGCAATCTTTCCCGACACGAAAATGAGCATAACTCTTTTATACGACCTCGGAATTCGGCGATTCTAGTTGCTATGGTTCCATAATTACGATATGGATCTAATGCTTATATTTAATCATAAATAAAAGGTCTTTATCTAATATAGTACCCTTATGCCCAAAGAACTGACGCCAAAACATCAAATAAAAGTGCGACACAACCCAAACACATCTGATACATACCCGAGGCCCCCGTGACCCCACCCATCACTGAAACACAGCAAATTTGTGACCATCAAATCAGTCGGAATCGGTCAAAAATTGTGTTTTTCCGACAGATTTCCCACTGAAAAGTGTCGGTCGGAAAACACGTAGTCACAATATATTTGCGACAGAATCGGTCGGAAATTTGCGACGGATTCAGTCGTAAACTGAAAAATACGAGGACATTTGAAATTAAACCATTTGCGACCGAATCAGTCGCAAATTTTAGCGAATGAATCACTAAAGTTAAAAAAATAAATATAAATTAAAAGTTTCGACTGATTCCGTCGGAAAATAAAAAAAATAAAATTAATTTTTAATTAATTATTCCGACTGAAACAATCGTAAATATTGATTATTAATTAATTAAAAATATCGAAAATTCTTCATTTGCGACTGATTCAGTCGCAAATCTTAATTAAATTTTGTTAGAGATTTACAATTTGCGACTGAATCAATTCCTGGTGAAATTTGCGAATAATTTAGTCGCAAATTTGAGCATTTTTAAGCAGAATCCTAATGTATTTCTATTTACACTACCTGCCAAATAAAACAGCCAACAAAACACCTAACAATTAACCAAAAATCTAATATAACAATTCAAAATTCAATATTTACTACAAAACGAACAATGATATTTATAACAATTCAACCAACTATCAAACAATTAAATTAAACATGTCTCTAACTTCAACTCCAAAACATTCAAATAGCCTATTCAGAATCAGTCTCCTCCTCAAAATCAGACTCAGACTCTATTACTTCTCCTTTCTTGCTTTATATTTTTAACAATTTTTAGATCAAAGCCTGAGTTGCTTGAAATTCTTGCGACATTTGATTCAATTTTTGACGAATAGCTTCCATGTCTTCTTGGGTAACTGATGCCCCAATGAATAATGTTGCTGGTGGACGACTGGAGAATGGTTGTACTCCAATCTCGTAGACTCGACCTTTATTTATTATTTTCACGAGAAATAAAGAAAAAAAATAAAAGAAGTAAGAAAACAAACAAGCAACTTTCAAATTAATACCAAAATAGATAATTATATAATATTTATACCATTATTCACGCCACCAGCCTCCTGTGTCCAACTTGCAGTCATATCCTCCGGGGCCGGCTGGGTTCCTTCAGGCTGAGTTTGTCGACATGCATCAAGTTCAATACGATACTTGTCCTAAAATAAAAATAATACATGTGGGTCGGGGATGCAATCGGTTGTGAGCCACAGAACTGACCAGCAGGATCACGGGAGGGAAGCAGCTGAGAAATGAGGCGTGGGTATAAAATTAATGGTGGTCGAAGCTGAGCCACCATGAGAAGGCATGGAGTAATACTGAAGCGAGCTAGACGGGGGAGGGACTTTGAAAAGGTCAGGTGATTGTGAAGCTGGCATGGAAGGACAAGGAGGCATAGGAGGAGGGCTCATATTTGGTGTAGGTGGAGGAAGCTGACTTGATATAGGTAAAGTGTGTTTTTTCTTCTTAGATTTTTTTATTTCTTTACCGCGAGAATCCATTTGTGTAATGAATATAAAATATTTACATGTAAGAAAATTTAAAATAATAAATATAAACATAAAGTATACATAATAAACATTACAATATAAACATAAAAAATAAAGATGTCATTAATAATATAAAGTAATTTTATTACATATTATAATGAAACACATCATAACATATAAATACTGAACAAGTCATAAAACACACAAATAACTTAATCCTCATCACTTGTTTCATTTTCATTTTCATTTTCTTCATCGCTTCTTTCATTTTCTTCATATAATTCTTCAGCAGAGACTGCAAATGGTGTGAATCCATCAGCGTATAATCCCAACCTAATATTTCTTGGATCACTAGCAAAGTCCGGGAACACCCTATCAAAATGCTTTTATGTTTCTCCATCTGATGGATGACATAGAACACCATCTGGCCTTCCATGCTCATAATGCCATCTCATATAAGGAGCGGAGCTCATTGATGCATACAACCTCTTTAACCTTGGTACAAGGGGGTCGCCTTCACCGGATCTTCTTCTTTTTATCATTTGTGGCATCTTTGTAACGAGGCTTGTTACAAAATTTACAGTTCTCTAGAGATGCATCATCCTTATAGAGTAACATGCAACCATTCTCACAATAATGAATTCTCTTTGATGAAAGACCCAACTTGGAAATTAATTTTTTTGCCATGTAGAAATCTTTGGGTAGATCAATGTTACTCAGATTAAGTGTTCATAAGTCCAATGATAGAATTCAAGCCCGAATGAGAAATAGAACTATCCGACTCAATATGAAGTAATCAAACAGCAACAGACAACTTGGAATGCACTGGGCCTTCATACAACGGACAACTAGCTTCCTCTAACTCTTTGAATAACTTCTTAGCATCATCATTTGGTTCAGATTGATCCCTCGGGAACATCTCAAAGGCATCCCTCATCATGTTATTGAATCTAGAATTTTTAACATTATTCTCCATTACGGGATTACCCTCCTCACTACTAAAAGAATTATGAAAATCAACACCATTTACGCTATCAAGATTCTCCCCATGAGCAGTCCACACATAGTAATTTTCCAAAAATCCCTTTCTAAAAAGATGGCATGTAACAACATCTTCTCCCGATAACTTAACACACTTGCATTTCACACAAGGGCACCTAATCGTTCCTTCAATACGAAAATCATCAAGTATCCTTACCTTAGCAATAAATCACACCCCTTCTTTAAATTCATCCCTTAACCCCACACGATTAGGATAATTCGTATTATACATCCATCTAAAATGCGCAAATTCCATCTACACAAACAAAAAAAATTAGAAGTTGACATATTTATTTTATTTATACTACTTACTAAGTTATATTCTCCCTGATGAGAGGGAGGAGAGGGAAAATAGCTAGAGAAGAAAGAAGAAAGAAGAAAAAAAAAGGGTTAGGGTTGTATTACAAAAAAGATTTGCGACCGAATCAGTCGCAAATTTGAAATTTGAATTTTCAAGTTGCGACTGATTCGGTCGCAAATCCCGTTGACCAGTCAGACCTCGTTTTTATTGCAGATTCCGACTAAAGTGGTCGAAATATTATAATTTTTTTTTAATTTTAATTTTATGACTGATTCAGTTGCAAACCATAAAGATATTTTCGCGGTATTTTTCACGTAATTGAGCGACTGAATCAGTCGCAATTTTGAGCCAAAAATTTTAAAAAAAAATTAACATGTATTTTTAATAAAATTTCTATCGAATCAGTCGAAAATTGCAACTGAATTAAATCGGTCGGAATTGTTCAGTCGCAAATTTGATGTTTTTTAGTAGTGGCCCAATCACACAAACCAGTCCTAAAATATAACACGAACCTACTCGAGGCCTCAAATCACACCAAACAACATCAAAATCATGGATCGCACATCAATTCAAGCCTAATGAACTAATGAACTTTTAAACTTCTAAAACTCATGTCGAACCATACCAAATCAACCCAGAATAACCTCAAATTTCGCATGCAAGTCCCAAATGACACAATGGACCTATACTAAATCCCGGAACCATAATCCGTATCTGATATCAACCAAGTCAACTCTCGGTCAAACCTATCAACCTTCTAAACCTTCAATCTTCCAACTTTTGCCAAAAAGAATCAAATCAACCTACAGATTTCCAAATTCAAATTCGGACATACGCTAAGTCCAAAATCATCATCCAGACCTAACGGAACTGTCAAAACTCTGATCCGAGGTCGTTTACCCAAAAGTCAAACCATGGTTAACTCTTCCAACTTAAAGCTTCCAAATTGAGAATTATTCTTTCAAACCAACTCTAATCTTCCCGAAAATCTAATACGACTACACGTGCAACTCATAATACATGAAGTGAAGCTACTCAAGGTCTTGAACCGACAAACGACACGCTAGAACTCAAAACGAATTGTCGGGTCGATACATAAGAAGTGAAAATAATAAAATCTTGATTGAATGAGCAAGATACATTGAAAATAGAATAATATTATATAATATGCATATATTAGTTTTATATGATGTGTGTGTGTATATATATCATTCATTGTAAAATTAAATAAATATATGACAAAAAGATTTAAAATTTTAAAATCTATAAGTGATGTTAAATTAATTTTTTATTGAAATAAATGAACACCATTATATAAGTTAAAAAACTATTAGTGAGGTATAATTTAAAAATTAATGAAAATATTATTAAAGAGAACACATTGAGCGAATGTATATTTCAATTCAAGAAGAGTAGTCATTACTTTAATATTGTAGTAAGAAAGTTCAGTAATTTATCCATGGATTGGTAGGATTTGTGTATCATTAATTAGTACGCATATTTTACTGAATCTGGAAGATAGTTTAGTTTTGGATGAAAGTCATCATCTTTCCTTTTATATTTGCTGAAATTTAGGAATTATTAACTAGCATCCCTATTTTAATAGGACTGAGTGATTTTCTGCTAGGGAATATAATTATTTAATTGCCATGTATGTAAAATACCTATTACTGCTAGGTTTTTAAATTTTTTTCTTAAATATTGCCTATGTTTTTTCTCCAAAATGTTACAATAGGTTTTTCCAAGTTTTTATCAGGTTCTCAAAATCAAGTAAAAATAGCACGGGCTAATCAATTTTCGGACTGATAACTGAAAAATAGCCAGCGTTTGTAAAGTCAATAAAAAATAGCCACTATTTTACTGCAACACGGAATGTTCCAGCATAATATACTGGAGATTGATGCACCTGTGTATAACCTTCCAGCATATTACGTTAGAACTCCAACACACGAAAAGTTCCAGCATAATATACTGGAGATTGGAGCATATGTGTATGAACTTCCAGCATATTATGCTGAACCAGTATATTATGCTGGAACTCTAGTATATTATGCTGGAAATTCACATGTAAAAACTTCGAACTCCAGTATATTATGCTGGAATATTTGCTTGATTTTATTTTCATTCATCTTTACATGAAAAGTGACTAAATTTCGATTACTTTTTAAACTGTGGCTATTTTTCAATTACTACTTCTAAATCTGGCTATTTTTGAATTTCAACCAAAAATCAAGGGTCATCGTGGGGCTTCTGCTGCGCAAGTCCACTGGGCTAATGTGAAAGTTAAGCCCATAAAATCTTGAAGCCTTCTAACGCAGTACCTTAGATGAAGCCCATTAAAACTTCATGCCTATTCACATTTTCGTTGGTACATTATACTAAAAACCGTCATCCTACTTTTATGAGAAGAGATACTTCTTACTTTCTATTTGTGTTGAACTTTCATTTCGTGACTGAGAGATACTTGAAATTTTATAAAATCTGTGTTATACGGATTGCTATATCGACCAACTAGATTTCTATAACTTTCATACCATAAAAAAAAAAAAGGATTTACGCAATTTAACGTTACTTCATCTCAACAAATGAAGTTGTATGGGTGTGTTTGGTACGAAGAAAAATATTTTCTATGGAAATATTTTCATGAAAAATGAGTGATTTTATCACTTACTTTCCCTTGTTTGATTGGTGATTGAAAAATATTTTTTAGTGTTTACTTAGAGAGTATAAAATATTTTTAGGAAAATAATTTTTTATGCTACTCTCCTCAACCCACCTTCCCCAAAATTCTCACGTTTTGTGTACTCCTCCCGCCACCTCAGGACTCTATTTTCTTCAAAAGTTTAATTATTCTTTTCAAACTTCACACAAACACAAAGGAACTATGTGCTACTTTATTTTTTCACACAAGAACAATATTGAAATTTAGCTCGATAACTAACAAAAAGTACTTTATTTTGTTGAAAAAGAAAATTCTACAACATGAAAGAAATTACTTATTTTGTTGAATGAAAGAAAATACTTTTTCTATATCATGAAAAAAATATTTGTTTTGTTAAAATAAAAGAAAATATTTTTTCTACATCAGGAAAAGAAAATACTTAGTTTGTTGAAATAAAAGAAAATACTTTTTCTACATCATGAAAAGAAAGTACTCGTTTTGTTGAAACGAAAGAAAATATTTTTTCTACATCTTGAAAAGAAAGTACTGACTTTGTTGAAAAAATACTTTTTCTATTTCAGAAAAATAAAATACTTAGTTTGTTGAAAAAAAAAAAAAGAATTCGTTTTGTTGAAATGAAAGAAAATAATTTTACTGCATCATGAAAAGAATATACTCATTTTGTTGAAATAAAAAAAAAACTACTATATTTACAACATAAAAAGAAAGTACTCTTAATAATAGTTCTATTTAGGTTGGGTGGTAGACGAGGTTGGGGTGAATGGGGGTGGGAGATATGGGGTTGGAGTGTGTGGTAGGGATGGTTTGGGGGTAGGGTGGGTGGNGTGGGTGGGGATGGGGAATAGAGTGAAGAAGGTTGAAAAAGGATTTTGGAAAATATTTTCCCTTCTTTTTACAAGGAAAATATTTTTCTCCAATTGAAGGAAAATGAGTTCATGAGAAAAGTATTTTTTAAAATATTTAACCCAACCAAAAATAAAAAAATTAAAAAATATTTTCCTTCATACCAAACACAACTTTTATCGTACCCTTTTTTCAATCGTACCTTGTTCCCGATAACCTTGACCTTAAAGTAAACTATAAGAGCAATTATCAATTTTTAATTTTAGTGTCCCATGGTGAAAAGAATACGTTATTTAACAGAATTAAATTACTAGCAAATGAAGATGTTGTTTTAAGAAATTTTAGGGTCATAACTCATAACCTTCAAAACAAGTTTTATTTTGTAAATTTTTATTATACATAGGAGGAAGTGGAAAGGAAAATGAGGTAGTCTTTTGAGTAAAGTGAAGAATATGTGTGTGTGTCTATCTTTGTGCATCCATTTTAGGCATACTAAAATCACACAGTCAAATTTCTTTATTTTCTGTGACGGATTCAGAACTAACACTATTGAGTTTTGAGCTGAGGGGATAGCATTCGACTGAAGCACTAAATGTTGTCTAACTCATGGATATACTTATATTCACACTATTTTCCTCCCAACATAAGAAGAAAAAAAAAAGGAATTAGATGATTATGTTTTATAATACTACACGCATTCTAGCTTTTCTATATAAAATTAGATTACAACATGCTTTTCCCGATAACTTGGTGTCAAATATTCCCTCATAAAAATAAAAAGCTCTTCAGATGAAGGAATAGATCACTTGACCAAATCTACTTTTTAAGGTCATAAAGTCGTTCTAAGAAAATAATCATGATTAGCATTACTCTCAAACTTCAAGTAGTCCTGTTACCTCTACTTTGACTCCTTTAATTATTCAGTACCCTTTTATTAATTTAATAATCTTTTATTAATTAATTAGATAAGAACACTAAATAATAGGGCTTCCTTTCTTCTTAAAGCCACAGAAACAAACTGATTTTACTGCCGTATATCGGGGTGACATCCTGTCATTTAAAACACAATTTCTTTCCAGAAATTTGGTAGTTTCTTAGATTCTTTTAGTCTAAATAAACTCAAAAATACCTTAAATTAGACTACATTCAATTTTATTATTTTTTATAAATATAGTCGTTAGTTTTATGTTTCCTAGGTTTTGACCACACGAGTGCGAATCAAAACCTTTAGCTATTAGATAAAAGGAGGCCAAGCAAGAAAACTTGTAGGGCCATGACAATATATTGCATCATCCAAATATGATCGATTAACTAAGAGGTTTAATAAGCTAATATTATTCATTTTGCTTTTTTTTTTTTACCACAAAAGAAAGAGAAAAACAAATAAGAGGAAACCATGTTTATGTTTTAGAAATTAAACTTTTATAAGAAACTGTATGGATGTTGTAGCTTGATGAAGGGTTAACCACCTTTGTCAATAAAGTGGATATTCAAAGTTCGATTTTTAGCTAGTTTGAGTTTAAGACTGCAGCGATTTTATGATTTTATTTTCTTACTAATATTACTTTTTATTATTTTTGGTATAGCTATATTGGGTATTATTAAAACACAGTATAAAACAATTTTTTTAACGGAACACGGTTGGATGACTCTTAGTTTATTAAGAGTGCCTCTACCAGTAACACTGCCTGAAAAATGAAAATAAATTAATTAACTACTTTTTTGGTGCTAGATTTATGAAGGGTAATCCAAAAACAATTAAATGAAGATTAAATATTAAATAAATAAATAATTAAAAGAAGGTAGCAGCTGTCCAACAAAATACAAAATCAAAGTCTCAAACCATCAAATAACGTCATTTTCTTTACTTAGAAAGGACGTTAAGGCAATGCTCTGAGTTACAGATTAAACAGACAGGGGATGCACCACATCTTTGAAATTGTTAGTTTCTAGATTCAGAGTAGTTAAGGTCATACCATTTTTCTTGTCGATGAAATTTTGTCCAATTTCCAAATCTACTATTCTATTAAAATCGTTTTTTTCCTTCAGCGATCAAAGATTCAAGGTACAACAATCTTCTGCCTCAATTCTTTTTTCCCACCAAAATTCTTTTTTCCAATAATAGTTTTTTATGCATCTAGATCAAGTCATTTTTCCTTTAGAAGGTCACCAGTTTACCACATTTGATGCACTAATTACTGCCCAATACGTAATCTATATTTATATTCTTATAAAAGTATGCATATAATGTTAGTAGACCAAAATAGCCCTAAAATATAACTATAATATTAGACGTAATCATAATATTGTTATTCTCCTTTTGTATCCGATTTTGGTTTGTTCAATTTGGTTCAGGCTTTCTTTTCCAACAAAAGTATATTAATGCAGCCCGTGTGTAGGAAGATTCGTAAGATTTCAACTTACATCCCAAAACCTAATGATATACGAACCTATTCAAGTTCTAATCAGAGTAAGATCGAATTATCGCCTTTATTTTTGTTTTATAAATATATTTATAAATTATCTTGATAATTAACGACAAAGAACATACTCTCGTACATGCTTCTATTCGAATTGAATAGTATTTATTTCTAATGAATGCATGACTATTGATCAAATTTTATGATTTGAAAGATAAGATTAAAAAAGCTATTCAATATTAGATAAAAATGGTAATTAAAATTAGATAATTTTCTAATATTTAAGAATCCATTTATCTAAAATTTGAATTCAACTAAAAGTAATATTGTATATGTACCTTTAGGGCGGTACAGAAATTTGTATTTTGGGAATTCCGACAATAAGTCCCTCACTTTGCTAACAATATATAAAAATGTGTGATATCCAAGTAGGATTCAACACTGCAAAAAGAACCAACATCATTCCTAAAAAAAATACGGTTTAAATCATAGTAATAAATCATTGGCCATAACCTTATAAACCACGTTTTTGCTTGGAAAATTTTTATTATTTGGATTTTGTTGCCACAAATGAAATTGTCTTTTTGTTTCATAAGTTTTTTCTAAGTACAAAATAATATCTTCGGTTGGTTAATGAGTATATGTTGGATAAATATACAAAATCATTCAATTTAAGTTTTTATTCTAATTTTCTCTGTTCCTTATTTATGTATTTTGGGTAGGATGTTACAAAGTTTAAAAATAGTATAAATAGAACCGAGAAGTAAAGTTAGCATTCCTAATATTGCTGCTAATGTATAAAATAACACATCTTCATCCTGCTCACTTGATATTTCAAGATGCGCTTACTAGATATTAAAGTTAGCATAAATGTGCATATACAAAAATGAAGATGAGTAATTGATGAAATTGCTACTGCTAAGCAATTTCATATTTAAACTAAAAAGTTTTTTTTTGTATAAAATTTGATCTTCTTAACCTCTTTCCTGATTAGTGCTAATCCTAAAACAGGTGAAAGGTACTCTGTGAGATTATTATTGAATTATGTAAGAGGCTTCTTTCTTTTAAGAACTTATTTTTAATGGAAAAAAGTGTCAAACATTAATTCAAAGAGGCAAAAATTAAAAAAAAAAAAAAAAGGCTATTAAAATTAGATGGTAATATTTCTGAATATTTACTTGATATAGTCTTTTCAAAAAGCCATTAGTTTTCTGAAATTTTATTTGCAACTATATTGGTTTATTGTAGACCAACCAATCTTAGAAAGCTGTAGGATACATAATATAAAAATTCATCAGAATACTTTATATGGATACATGCAATTTATCTGATACTTAATTAAAACACATGTTAAAAAGTATTAGTTATTTCTTGGAGGCCATTAATATATCCAAGCTCGGGGGATAGATAATAATGTTTTAACTGGAGAAATCTATAAAAGTGTCTAACAAAGATTTTAATGTATAATCAGAAATAAATCTTAAATACGAGCAATGCTTCTAAACTATATATATTGCAGAGGTTTGACACTGCTATAGCGGGATAAAATTTTGTAGATGGACTTAGAGAAATAGGAAAAATGTCACATATTTTGCATTACTTACGTTTGATCAAGGGGCATGATGGCTTTAAAACAACAATAACAAGCAACAACAACAAACAACAAGTGATGCCGTAGTGCCAATTTTACCAGGAGGTCATACGACTCATTCTAGATTTGACATATCTTTTCAAACAATTAAGACAACCATTACTAGTATGTCAGAGCAGAGTAATGGTATTAAATTGATAATAAGCAATATTAATAATTTGGGATGAAGCACATATGAAGAAGGTCCGACAATCGAATAAGTTTATAGGGGCATTTGAGATATAATGTATGTCGATGAACTATTTGATGGCAAATTTAATAGTGTTTAGAGGTTATTTTCACCAATTATTGTTATTAGTTTCAAAATTGACAAGATTAGAGATTATAATTGTTGGCTTAGTAAAATTATACTTATGACATCAAATAAAAAAAATTCTGCTAACAAAAACATACAATAAGTTGCGGTTAATTTGGTCAATAGCAGTGTTGAAGATTGCTTCATAAGGAAGTATTTCCATTACCAAATAAAATGCACGTTGTGCAAAATACTTGATAGAAAGAGTTATGCCGGTCAACTAAATAAGATATTCAACTTTCTTGGTGAAAGCAATTTTTTTTAGTTTTGACTCCATATAAGATTGTGCCACATGTAAGATAACTAAGTAATAATACGGAAAACGCAACTCACAACTACAATCCGAAGATTAAAACTGTTATTTTCTAAAGGTGTCAAATTACCCAAACGAAATCTTTATCAACTTTATCTTGTTCGAGATTTTCTATAAAATTACTACATTAATTAATGGCTCTAAGTTAATGTTTTATTTGATGGGTTTATATTGGTTCCGAGAAACTCCGCTGGCTATTGCCTTAAGAATTTTGCTTAATCGTTGAGACTTAGAGCTTGTTTGGTCAAATTTTTGGGAGGAAAAAAGTATATTTTTTGGTCAAAAAAATATTTTTGGGAATAATTGCGATGTTTGGCCGAAATAAAAAATTACTTTTGAGCAGAAGTAAAAGTTTTTTTATTTTTTATTTTTGGAAGAAGCTATAAATTCAAACTTTTTTCAAAAAGCAGAAGCAAAAAATTAATTTAATCAAATTAAAAATATCCTTACGTTAAATTTATATTTTTCAAATTATCCCTCATTAATTTGATATTTTTATTTTCTTTTCTCTTTTTACCATACATTCTTTTTTTTTTAATTCTATTATATTTCTATTATCTTTCTCTTATTTCTTATATTCTCTCAACTATCAATAGTTCTCTTCGATCTTTTGTATAGTAATTTATAAGAGTATATTATTAATTTATATTGACTGATGTATTTGATATATTTAAATTATCATGTAAACAATAAATAATATTAGATGCTCCAATATTATCGTTTTGGAATCTATATTTTATATTGATTAAAAATTTTAAATTATATTTTTACTATTATAAATATTTAAATTTATTTATCTCTTTTAAATAATAGATTACTAATTACAGACTAAACCTTTATGATTATTTATTATAATTTAATACTTAAAAATATTTTTTTAAATAATTGATCAAACACAATTTGCTTGCAAAAAAAACTAGTCATGCAGAAGTACTTTTTGAAACAATAGGTTTAAACAAAAATACTTTTAAAAATAAACATAGCTAGACGTGTCGTGGAAAAAACAATACTAGTAATAAAAGGGTGACCTCACTGAATGAGATGAGTCAGTAGTATGCCTTGAGCTTCTTGTGTTTGGTGAAGAACCGACTGTTCTAACGTAAGCAAGCGGGCATTTAAGGGATTTCACGGTGACACGTGGCGTGTCAGCTGTGGGTCCAAGAAAAGCCTTCCTGTCCTTTGCTTCCTTCACACACCACACGCTTTAGACAAGAATCGGACGGCGCGGTCTTAGCGCCGTTACTAACTGTTACTGATTCTCAATTTGTACGAATTATTTTGACCAAGATTTTCTTTAACTACTAGGACTATTATCAATTTAAACTGTGAAATTTTCTTACCACCAAAAGGATCCGATGAGGTAATTGATTGAAATTCTTTCTTCTTTAACATTTTTAATTACTCAACTCTTTTTATTACTGTTATGCAACTTATTGTAGTAGATGTGGTGAGATCATTCATACTGTGGCCGTTACGTTTGGCATCACGAAATCCGACGTGGCGTTTTCCTATTGGAACCACAAATGAAACGCCCCACAGGCTGCTTTGAACGCCGAACTCCCCTTTGACTTTCTTCTTTTATATAAAAAGAAGGAGTTGGAGTTAGAGTTAACTTTGGACTCTCTTCCAAATTTTGTTAAGTGACAATTACGTCCTACTTTTGGATCTAATTACAGATTATTCCTTTCCAGTTTTAATTTCTTCTTCAATCCTCATCTCAACCTGATGGAACTTCTTTTCTTTTGTGAGTAAAATAAAAGTATTTACTATGTAAACACCCACAATCAACATCCATTTACAATATTTAAAGAATTGATCTTATTGAATTTATGATCATTTTCTGGGTCAAAATGTATGTAAAAGTGACTGATTGTGCAAATTATATACAAATACTCAGAAAGTTCCATATGAAATGATGTTCTTATGGCCGAACACTTCTTCCGTGTTCATCTTAGAAATATTATGCTTATTGGAACTTAATTATATCATGTTTAGCCAAGTTTTTAAGAGGTCAGAAGCGTTTTTTTAAATTTTCCTCTTGCAAAACGTACATACAAAAATACTTTTTAAATAGTAGAATTAACCCAAATAGCCGTCCATTCAACCGGTTAAATTAAAAATAGTCGGTGGAGGTAAAATATATACATAATTTATGTATTATATGTGTATAATTGTGTATAATCAATGTATAATTTATATATATAGCTAGAAAAAGTAAAGAATGAATATGACCGGCTACTTGTATAAAGATCCCTTTAAAATATTGCTCAAATACGAATTGGTGCTTAAAAGTAATTTCCAAATTACTTAGTTAAATATAAATTGCTTCTTCTCAAAAGTGCTTTTCTAAAAATTATTTTGGAATCAAACACTTATCAAAATAAGCAAATTTTGAGGCTTGGCCAAATAAGTTATAAATGAGAAAAAGTGATTAAATTAACCAGGTGAGAAATGCTTCGAGGCCAGCTAATACTTGGTGTAATTAATGTTGTGCTCAAAGCTTCAAAAATAATTTGATAAAATTAAAGGTAAAAAAATTAAGATGTAGAACCGTAATTATCAAATCCGAACTAGTATATTAGAAAAGCTCTAAATATATATATATATATTGATCAAATTAGTTTTATTATGTTGGATAGAATTCCTTCAGGTAACTAGCTATAGCTTCTATGTATGTCCCCATGCATGACAAATAAATCATAGGGCAGCATATGAATTATTTTATGAACGTAGAAAAAGCAATGATATCTACTCATAAATATTAGAGTAGTTCTTGTTTTTCTTCAAAGAGATGAGAGTAGACTAAGGCCTAAGCTATGTAAGCGTTTGGACTTTGGATGTTATTCCAAGTCTATCATTATGTTATGCACTCATCCTTTCTTTAATTGGTGTCTTACAAACTGTTACACAAGGAAAAACGATTAGTACAAGAATTAACCGCCTTAATAATTTTGCTTTTTGAAGTGACGTACGTCAGTCATTTAGGAGTGAACAAAAGTGGTAATTGCTGTAAAGTAGCTACCACGAGTTATACCAAAGAATATGCATTCCATGGTGACCTAAGTCAACCAATTAATGAAGTGAAAATTAATTGAGCGAAAATGAAACAATTTGAATTATATACCACCTTAAAACATTTTTAGTTTGGCGTAATAATCTGGGATTCAATTAATATTGACCGGGCACTGTAAAAAAAATTAAACTATCAATTATTTTTATAGTTACGGAGAGCCACTTACCCTTTTTCCTGATATTGTATCAATGCATGCTTTGTTTAGGGAGTTATATGTAATTTGCATTTATAAAGATTCTTTGCACAATCAAATACTTAAAAGTTTAAAACTTTTGCACCATGAATGATTGACTTTTTATGAAATTAATGAAGTAACCGGCTATGTTTTAAAAAGTTAAATCAGTCATATGCGTATCCATGACATTCTTCATCATTATCAATCATATATTTAGAATCATGCACGTCTAGCGCAACCTAACCTTTGCTTTTCATGCATCTTATAATATAGATAGATGAAATTTATCTTTCGCATTTGAATGAGAAACTGCAACAAAAAATGGATTCCATTAGAGAAAGAATAGACAGTGAAGCCAAAATGGTAATTCTATGAATATACTCTGTTTTGAAAACATACATTTTGGTTAATTTGTTGACACGATATGATTGATAATTCGGCTAAATAAAACAATAAAGTTCCTCCTGGACAAAATATTTTTATGGTTAATCTTCATACGTATTCAAGTCTTCACAATTTTGCTACTCGGGGAAAAATACAATCGACGGGAATTCACTTAAAGTGGACTAAGATAAATAAATAGCAAATTATTTAGTAGTTTGAATGAGAAAATCTAAAATTAAAACAAAAATGGATGGCTGTCAATATCACCCCATCTTTTCATTTTGATGGAGTTATTTCTAGTGCTGCAATACCAACTTAGCAAATCTAGATATGGTTAGACAATGGACAAGAATCTATGACAATGATTTTGCTACAAATGTTATTTTTAATACAAAATTGTTACTTTCTTCCTTCCCTTCTTGATTTCCCATCTTTTCCTTTTCAGTTTCGCGACAATTTGACATGTTTGATGTAAACATTAATATACAATAATCACCATAAATTTATAATATTAGTGTACTAGTACATATCAGCATGTATAGGCTAAAAATTTTTCACACTCCTTAATTCTTATACTAACACTCTAGGAAAGAAACGAAAGAAAAAAAAATACGCCTAAATATACAAATCTTATACTAGTAGAGTAACAATAAACCAATTAAGTAGCTTTTTAGGTAATTATGTCATTCCAACAAACTCTTATGTATAGAAAAAGCGTATCAAGCCGTTTCTATTTGGATTTTTTTTTAATGAAAATTTATAAAAGAATGAAAAGATGAGGTAGAATGAATTCCTTTTCAACGTCGAAAAGGAGAGATATAGTTGGCGTCTTTTGCCCTCCACGCAGCTTGAAACACGCAGAGAAAGGCTAATACAGACACTCCCATTGACACGTTTCAACATCTCTCTCTCTCTCCAAAAACTATTCTCTTAGTTTGTAAGTTTGTGTTATATAGCAATGGTTTTTTCTAGTATAAAGCAAGATTGGATGTATTCTTCTTGTATTACATCAAAAGTGGTATAAAAAGAGAGCCAAAAGAAAAATAGGTTATTATTGCTAGAAGAAAGAAAAGAAAAAGAAAAACATGAGGGGGTGTTGCTAATGCTAGCTAGCAAAGGCCAAAACTCACGAGAGGAAGGAAGATAAATAAAAAGGCAGTTGGCTTATCGCATGTTTGCTTCACGCAAGCAGCTAAATGGGGTTTGCTTCATCGCGTGGCTTTAAAGGTTTCATTTAGTGTTTAAAACACCCCCCTCTCCACTAATATACACACTTCAACAAAACTCAAAATAAAAAAATAAAAAAATAAAAAAAATTAATACCAACAAATACCACCAACCAAACCCTAGTAAGTACTCCCTCTATTCTTCTTCTTCTCTAGAACCCCTTCAAATTATGTTATATCAAGTTCCAAAAGAGGTGAATTCTCCAAAAAAATGAGCTCAAATAATCCTAGTAGTTGCACTGGAGGCGGGATCACCGCCACGGGCGGAGGAGGAGTTGGTGGGGGAACCAGTGGCAGTAGTAGCACCGGAGGTGGTGGAGGAGGGCCATGTGGTGCTTGTAAATTCTTGAGAAGGAAGTGTGTAGCTGGTTGCATATTTGCACCTTATTTTGATTCAGAACAAGGTGCAGCCCATTTTGCAGCTGTTCACAAAGTATTTGGAGCTAGCAATGTTTCAAAGCTTCTTCTTCACATTCCTGTCCACAAGCGTCTTGATGCTGTTGTCACCATTTGTTATGAAGCTCAAGCTCGACTCCGAGATCCTGTCTACGGCTGTGTTGCTCACATCTTCGCTCTTCAACAACAGGTAAACTTATATATTAAATTGTGTGTGTCTGTCAGCGTACATAAGTTAAATCCAAACTATTTCATATATCAATGTGAAGACTCAACTGTGTTTCTTGCCATGACTATAGATTGGTTAACACTCATTATCTGAATTTTGTTTCTTGAAAAAGACTCATTTGTCCTCCTCAGGAATAGATTTAACTCGTGGGGGTTACTTTTTTTAATTATTCAAAGTCTGTCTTATCATCAAAGTTGGTAAAATAAAGACACCCCTCTCTTCTTCCGTTACAAATCGTTTTGCTTCTTCTTTTAGAACTTCTCCAACAACTGATTATCAATGCCTTCACTCTACTTCCACGTTATGTTTTCATATGTAGAATAAATACAAAGCACAACCCCATATGCGTATTCAAGAATCTCCATTATTTTTTTAACCATTTTCTCCATGCGTTACGAATATGAGCAACTCTGAATTAAACACTCTTAAGTCCCAGGTCCTGTTCAGATTTTCCCAAAGTTCAAAGGGATTTATTTAAGATTATGATGATCTTAAAAAAGAATACCATATTCATTAATTCTTTTTCAAACGACTCAAAATTTTAGGACGAGTGAAAAGAGACAGCTTTCACGCATTAATTAATGTTTTATGTGAAGAAAGCAAAGAAGAAATGTATGTAGGAAATAAAGCCTTCTTGTTAAATGAGGAACATGGTCTTGGATCTGGCATTGGTTGTCAAAAGTAAAGACTTCTTAAAGTCGCGATGAGTATGTTTTAAGAATTTGAGTTGGCATATGTAAATTGTCTCACATTTTTTGTGTTCAATAAATTAAATTAAACACCTATATATAAGTGAGTGAAAATAATGTACTTAGATCTTGAACAAGATTTTCTTGTACAAAGGGGAAATGGACCATGATGTGTTGCATTTGGGGAACAGATTTATACTTTGCTGAAATCAATAAGTTGTTTGATTGATTAACTTATGATGATGTGGGCAACAGCACCTCTACTTTTTCTCTTGCATATCTCTTTGAATTTTGCTGTTATTAAGGAAATGGTCGGCATAGGTCTAAAATCTCCATTTCTTCTCCTTCTTCTCCTTATTCAAAATTCATAGAAATATTCTTCTCTTTAACAAAAAAAAATATCAGTCTGTTTTTCCTTTGGAGTAAAATGAAAATATAATATATTTTGGCTATATTTTTAGCACAAGGGACAATGACCACTCTTTTGTTGTTTCTCTAAGAAGCATGTTGAAACCGATACTCCTCAACTAGGATAATAATAAAAATTAAAAAAGCTTTCTTTAGTCCTTTCTAGTTCTCTCAACTTACATCCGGTTAACAACTTGACTTAATTTTGGTTCTTCAATTAGTATAGTGAATTATGTCTGCTTTAGTGATAACCTGTCCTTTTAAAACTTTTTTAATGTTAATTAACAGTGTAATATGTTTGTGTTCGCTGCATTCAGTTGCTTTCACAATAAGGCAAATCTGTATGGAGGTCACCAATGAATTTTCCCTTAAATTTTTCGATAATCTAAAATTTCAATATTTGTAAAAGTAAACCGGCCGATTTCTTCTGAAAACATAAGGCATACACTATATTTTTCTTGATAGCAAATATCTTAGAAATTGATAATAATTTTGATCCTTTAAATGGATTTAAGAGATTTTTAATTAAAGTTCCACTTCAATAATTCACTTGTATTAGAGATTTAATTGGATTATTCTCCGTGTCTGCTGGTTGACTTTGAAGGTTATTTGCTTCTTGCATTTCTTCATTCCTCTCTTTTTATTTATCCTTTGGAGTATTGGGAAGAGGGAATTTGTTAGATGACTTTTATGCTTCCCAAAAGAACATAAATCAACTTCTATTCCCTTGAATTTGTCAGTAATGCACAGATCCCAAAGTTTACCATTACTTAGATGTGTATTTGAAAAATGCATAAGTATGGAAAATGTGAAGTATATACGGGACCTATAGAACACCAGCCCTTGGATGATTTTGTCATTCTTATAGGAAAAATTTATCCCCCACCTCACTTTGTGTGCCTTATACTTGAGCTATATATTTTATATTTACTTTTTTTTGACTTTTTACTTAGTATTTGAAATTTATGAGTTCTAAATTAATAAATTAAAAATATTTAATAAATTTTTTAAGACAAATATATGTTTTGGACAAAAACGACTAAATTTCTTGTAATATGAACACTTCGATAAGTTCACACAATTTTGAATAGCTATAAAACTTTTAAACTAGAAAATTGTGAAAATAGCACAGGCTAGCCAGTTTTCAGACTGGTAGTTGAAAAATAGCCAGCGTGTCATTAAAAAATAGCCACTATTTTGCTGCAACACGGAAAGTTCCAGCATAATATAATGGAGATTGGTGCACCTGTGTATGAACTTCTAGCATAATATGCTGGAACTCCAGCACATGGAAAGTTCTAGCATAATATACTGGAGATTGGAGCACCTGTGTATGAGCTTCCAGCATATTATGCTGGACCAATATATTATGTTGGAAGTTCACATATAAAATATTCGAACTCCAGTATATTATGCTGGAATATTTTTCGAATTTTGAACAGTATTTTTGTTCAGATTTATCTTTAAATAAAAAGTGGCTAAATTTTAATTACTTTTGAAACTGTAGCTATTTTTCAATTACCACTTGCAAATCTGACTATTTCTGAATTTCACCCTAGAAAATTTAAATCTCGAAACCTCTCCTTCCTCTTTCACTAGGGGTCATTTGGTTGGGAAACAAGTTACCGCATGATTAATTATTTCGGGATAATTTATCCGGATTGTTACCTACCCTCTTATAGGGATAAAAATAACACTTTAATTACGGCATAACTGATTTCGAAATTAATTAATTATACTACGATTATATTTCAATGAAACATGGATGAATTGATCTAAAATTTAATCCGAAATTAATTATCCCTTATCACTGTACCAAACAGGTCCATTCTTCCACAGGAACTTAGCCAAATAGATCACTCATAGTGCATTTACCTAAAATTACTTTTTCTTCTTTCCTAGTAACAGAAGGACACCCCATGATTACAAAATGGTTATTTAGACTATATAGCATGCAATATATACCTTTTTCTTTAAATTTGGATAAAGCAAATTTTTTTCATGTAATCAAAATCTCGACTCTTTGTGAGAGTCACTCATGCATCATGTAAGTTTAGTTTTTTCTCTTTCAAATAATTAGGTGGTTTTTAAATAATAAAAAAATCAAAGCATTTAAATAATAAAAAAATCAAAGCATAATTAATTCTGCCACTAGTGATCCACGAAATTATATTGTTCATTTTTCAGGTATAGTATGTTAGTAAAGAAACTTAGGTGGTTTAATTTCAGTGCACTGACGGTTTTTTATCAACTCAGGTAGTGAATTTACAAGCAGAACTATCATTCTTACAAGCCCACCTTGCAACCCTAGAGCTTCCAACACCGCCACCGCAGCCGCCGTCACAACAACCACAGACATTGCTACCGCCACAGCCAGCACTCTCCATAGCAGACTTGCCAACAGCAGGACCCTCAATAATGCCAGCAGCATATGATTTATCCTCACTTTTTGACCCAATGGTTCAACCCTCTTGGGCAATGCAGCAGCCACGGCCGTCGCCTGTGGACCCACGCCACTTTGGTGGCGGTGCTAGAACTCCGGTGGAGATGTCACCGTCGACCACCAGAGGCGGCAGCGGCGATCTTCAAGAGTTGGCACGTGAACTTCTGCATAGACATGGATCTCCAACAATAGTGCAATGCACGGAATCCTCAGCTTTGCCACCGCAGACCAAGTGACCAGAGACTTTGAGAACTGACCTATGTTAAAAAGAAATGAGGGTTTTAATTTTAATTAATCAAAAATAGGCAAAGTCGTTTCCATGATTACTCAATATCCTTTAATTTTACCCTACTTGTAATTTCTTGATAATCCTTCCCTTTTTGTTTGCTGTACTTTTTTGGAATGCTAATTACATTCAATATTAGTTAGTCTTAGATAATACTTACTTTTAAATAAATTACTCCGTGTGGTATAGCTACTACATAGTTGATAACCGTAGCATTAAATCATATTTAGTTTTTTGGATCTTTATTAAATTCTAGCATGGTTATGTTTTTATGGATTTGCTCTAAATTTTTTAGGGAAGGTAGGACACGTCAGCATAACGTTTTATTTGCAACGAATCTTGATTCTTGTCTAGATTAGCGGTTCTTTTGCCTAGTATAAGAAATGTGGATTAGGATGCGTAACAATATGATAAGTGATCCTGATTCACTGCTTCATGGACTAAACGTTAAAGGCATATCTAAGATATAAATTTGATATCTCGACTTTAAGAGTTTTGAAAACTAAACTCATTAATTATCCTTTTAAAGGTTACGATCCAATATTTGTTGAAACTTTAGTGAGCTTTAACATAAATTTATACTTGAAATCGGCAATGCTAGGTGTAAATGAACCTGTTGTCAAAAACTGTATAGGCACTTGCTAAAAGATTGTATTGTGATGGAGATGATGAAATCCCTTATAATCCTCCTGTTCTTCTCCTACGTCATCGCATAATGGAGGATGATGATAAATATTTGATACCCTAAAATTTTCCTCGAAGTTGACTTTAAATTCCTAATTTAATTTGATAAATATCTGATGATGTCCTAATTTGGGTTGTCCAGCTGTTATAAGATGGATTTCAGGATGTAAACCGTTCATAAATTGCGTCCAATGAGCTAGATATGTTGTATCATAATATTTATAAGAAGATGTCGAACTAGCTACGACCTCACTAGTATAGACGAAGAATTAAAATAAGTCACGCACACAAACAATAAGAAAACTTATCATATTTGAGATTAATAACAGTACGTGATAAAATTTTCCAGCTTGAATCATCATTAACAAATTAAGTCATCAAGTTATAGATTAAGTAGTAATTTGTATCTTTTACGTCTCAAAAAGGATATTGGCAGATCGCATACCCTGTAGCCTTTTTTGAGCTTTTATTATTCTCGTTTGAAGTACAACCAATCAAAGGATTGTTTGGCTGGAAAATAAATTATCACCAGAATATAATGACGTGATTATATTTATGGGGATTAGATATCGATAGAATTAATTAGTGGATATACTTTTATCGAGAGATATTGGCTAAAACATATAAGTTACGATAAACTTTTATTTCCTTTTTTAACCGAGGATTTTTTAGAAGACTTGGGAAGAGCTTTGAAAAAGGACACCTTTATCATTGTAGTATTTATCTCCGGATTAGGTAATTCCAAGATTATTATCTCACTTTCACTTGATAAAATAATACCATAATTATGGTATAAATCATTCAAATTCAACTAAATACGAGATAAAAAAAATTATAAAAAAATACAAGATAAAATAATTCTGTATTTAATCTCAATATTATTATTCCTTATTCCACCAATCAAACGACCCACGAGAGTTTTTGGCGAAGGACTATGTTATCTTTAACAACAGTATTTTTCTTCTTCTTCTCTTCCTTTTTTCCTTTTTGGGTAATTTTGTTATTCAGAATAATTGAGCGATTATAATTTGTTACTTCTCCAATCTCCACTCTGGCAACCCAATTTCTTTTCTTTTTTTTTTCTTTTTTACCTAGAAGAAACAAAACACCATTTTTCCCTATAAATTTCTTTTTCTGCCACTTTCTTTTCTTTGTGTAATCAATTATTACAAGTTTCTCAGTTTTCTTATTAATTTTGAACAAGTTCCTCATGTATTTAGGTTCAAATAGGATTATTTATTCGAAATAACTCATGTTGTCGTTGTTATTTCTTTATAGTGCATTAGTTACTTTATCACATGCAGATCTAAACCATTTATTGGCGCATAAAATTTATACAGTGAATACATATTCTCACATTGCTTTAATTTACACAGTATCTTTTGCCATTTTGTCTATAACTCTTTATAGTCGAGTGCTTTCAATATAACTATTCGTGGAATGAGAGCTGGGAATTGTACTTATCGAACTAAACAACACTCAATTTATGGAGATAAAGTGTAGTTGTTCTAATCAAAATCTCGTCCTGCCCTTGAGTATGCAATAAGAAGTAATCAAAATAGCAGATTTTGGCATTCGCTGTATGTTTCCAGATCTGAAGTACACGTACTTTTCTTAATCTTATTTCTCTAATCAAACACTTGGATTTTTTGTTAATGGCTTAGGTTCAACAGAAAAAAGGTTCCAACTCAGGATAAACCAACTCGAGGAAAGGTTCCACATGACTAAAAAATGAAGCTGAAAGAAGATGATCAATCAACACTTGGGACAGAGCCATTATCTTTATGTACACCGTTGTTTCAGCCAACCAGGGGCATATGTAGCATATAGGTAACGGGTTCAACTGAACCCATAACTTTGGGTGTGGAGCATAAATTTATGTGTAAAAATCTACTAAAAATGCAATATCTTTAAAAATATAATGAGTTCAATGCTAAAAATCTTAAAAGCTGAACTCATAAAGTTTAAAGTCTGAATCCGCCTCTGAAGCCAACCATACTGTTACTCCTGTTGCCGAAAGACTCAGGTGACATATTCCAGTATTTGAGAGTTGCTCATGAAAAGCTGCTTGTTGCCCTCAACCTCTTACCATAAATAAGAAAAGCAATACTCTCTGCTTGTTTTGTTGATACAAGCAGCTGTAACTTGTGATACTTTCCTGGGCAGTATGATGTATTGATTTACAGCAAAGTGTGAAGATACTTGAATCAAAGCCAAAACTTTAAACTAAATCACTAGGCTCAAAAAGCTTGACATATGAGTCGTCCACGAGATTATCTTGTGCTTGAACATATGCAAGTATGCATAATTACGAGTATATTCACCAAGTCAGAACGAAAAAAGCAAGCTCTTGTTTTCAGTTTCTTTGTTTTTCTAGCCCCTTTCTCTTATTGGGAGGCAGGGATGGGCCGGAGTTACTGAAAACAGATTTAGCAGACAAAGTTTCTTAGGCGAAAAAAGTTTATGTACCTGTAGATAGGAAACCAAGACTGGTTCTCAAACAGATGCAACGGAGAGAAACTTCAGACTACAGCAGAAAGCATCAGTATTCTTAATACACTAAGTTTGATGCATAAATTCTCTCAACACAAGCTCCACTTCACCAACTACCCCAAGTTTCTTGAACCAACGAGCCAATATTTCGGAAGCTTCTCTACCAAGCACAACACCATCCCTCTCCAAATTCAGCAAAACATCAAGTGCCTTGCTCAGGTTGTTTTCGGTTTCATAAGCTGACAACAGCAGTGCGATACACTTGTCATTAGGTTCTATGCCAGCTCTTCTCAAATTTTCAAATGCAATACAAGCCTCGCTCAGCTGATCAGCCACAACATAGGCATTCATAAGCAGCCCACAGACGGTGGCATCAGGGATTATTCCTGCTAACTGAAGAGCATCAAAGACCCTTTGAGCTCCTTTGCTATCACCAATCATCGAATAGGCTCTCAGAATTGCTTTAAAAACTTCTCTTCCAGCATAGATCTCTTGTTCTTCCATTTCCTTCAATAAAGCCTCTCCCTCGCCAAGCATTCCAGCTCTGACATAGGCCATGATCATTGACCCGTAGGATCTCTTATCTAATGTTACTCCAAGCAACGTCATCTCTTCAAAAGTATCTTCAGCCATCTTAAGGTTACCAGCCTTGCTATACATGTGAACTAAAGCCGTGAGAACCACCTGATCACATGAGAAGCCTCTAGTCTTCATGGCTAAGAGCATACTTTCAGCTTCTCTCAGCCGATTCTGCTTTGCATAGCCATGAATTATCTTGGTGTAATCACGAACGTTGGCTTCAAATGATTCTTCTAAGAGGGACACTTCAGCTACCTGAGATACAGAAAGTGCACCAAAGGAACTAATAAATTGACTAAATTTCTCGGTCTTCATTGAAAAAAAAAATTTCAAAAGTTTGGTGAACAGAGTAAGCACATAGTTCACTGAAATCAAGAAAATTCACAATAACTGTGGCCCTGTTGCTGATTCCTATTTTTCTTTTCAACTGGGATCAAGGAAAGGATGTGTCTTCATTTGTTCTTAACCAAATTGTGATTCTATAACTGATCGATAGTGAGGCTCTACGAAAAATTCCAACGATATTGGGGCTAGAGTGGTTAGAAACTAATATACTCGAAAGGTTTAATATTGAAAAGGAGAAGGATAACTCTTTATAGATAAATGACACAATGGAATAGAAGAATCAAATGCTCTTTAGGAGAATAATAGAACTAGAGAACAATCCACAGATTAAATATTTGTCACCTTATGGATTTGGAAGATTGGAATTGCGACCCTCTGAAAAAGAAAAGAGAAAGTCTTGAGCTTTTCATACCCATGAATTTTCTAGGTATAAGTCAAACACTGGCTTCAAATAACTCTACCGAGTGGGAAGGCATACCATAAACCAGTTCTAGCAATCCCTTAGGCACACACCAGGGTACAGATTAATATATACTACCATTTAAGCAAGGCATCTATGCATATGATTCGGGGTGGTATGCCACCTGCAAGCTTCAGCGAAAACTCTATGTATATATGTAAATATGTATAAGAAATAGTATATATATTTAAAGTGCCACCCACAGAACAAAAGTCGCCAAGGTGCCATGGCAAAGGTCCATCTTTTCCTTCTGCTTGGCACCCGGAACCCCCAAATCCTGGATCCACCTCTGAATTTTAAGAAAAGTTATGTTAAAATAATTCTATATTCATGTACTATTAATGAATTAGAAGATCTTCATGGTGTTCTATGATTCTATAGTTTCCTGATTGAAAGGGATTCCAAATAATAACACCGCAAGTATGTGGTGTGATGCATTTACACATACTTCAAAGTGCAGTTTTCCTCCTTATAGTTTCTACACAAGCTAAGCTCTTAGATTGCTGGTCTGTGCCCTCGCCCCCTCCAACAAAACTTCCACCCTTTCCCCAGGTTTCAACTAATGAAGTTGTTTTTGTATATGCTATCATGGAGGTTTTAGGATTACTAACGAAATAAAAGTTCTGCACGCCCGACTGTAAAATAAACCAGCAACTTACAAATCGACACTACAACAAAAAGGAAAAAAGGCAACTCAAATAACTGGTAACTGAGGTTTTAGTCAGCAATAACAACTTAATCATATAGTCTAGTTAAAGACTTATATGTCTGTATAAGAGATAAGTATGATATTTTTTTTGATAGGTGGATATATATGAATAGAGTGGAAAAGATACAAATTATTCATGTAGCCAACCGCAAAAAGATTGGGACTGAGGCGCAGTTGACTGAAGTTGTTAGCTGTAAATACGATCTTCGGCTAGTTAGCTGTAACTAGGATCTTCCGCATGTGCACTTCATTGTCCTCATCTCCTTGGGAGAGGGCAGCAAGCTTTTATGAGAACAACTAAGTCAATGCATCACGTGTTTTATCACAAACAGGTAACGTTATGCCAGAGTAAAAAGTACTAGCACCGTAGCACATTCATATGACAGTTAAAGAAAGATGCCCTAGGAGGACTCTCATCTCACAATAATGTTAATGGCAACTGGAGAAAAAGATAGGGTGGTGATGGAAGATAAATGCTCTCCAAGGCCCAAGCACAAAAAGAACATGACCTATTGCAGAGATTAAGAGTAAATTTTCTTGAATAGATTGAGTATATTGATTTAGATAAAAAGAAAATTGTTTAAAACATTAGTTTGATTATGCTAAAAGTAAATACTTAGTTAATAATACACTTGCATCAGCTCAGAAATAATAGTGTATATTAGCGTGAACTGTAAAGCAAGGAGTGGAAAACGTCAAGCTTTTTTGGTAGACAGGGAAGAAAGTCAATTGAGCTTTGTGAGAACAGAGAAGAGCAGTTTTTGGTTTTAATTCTAAAAAGCAATGGGGCAACCTTCTAATTGAAATACTTATCAAAATTGGGCATAAAAGAAACAAGCAAAAACTAATGGATCTCAAACAGGGAAACTTAAGAATTTTCTTCTATGCAGAAAAAGACAGTAACTGAACATACACCTTACAACCTCAGGGAAGACACCTAAGCCATTGCCTCTCTGTTTATAGATCAGTTGAGAAAAACAACCCTCAACATAGTGACCATTATAAGAAAGACCACAGAAGGCCTAGAAGACATATAGTTATTTAAGTCTTAGTAGGTCATTGTGCAACTCCTAATTTCAATTATCTAAACGATAGGTGATTAAAATCTCTAATCTACTATCTAATGGACGATGATTGACAAAGATAATATATTCATCCATTTTGAATCTAGTATCCTGATTGCTTACTAGTTAACATTAAAACTAGTGCAAGGATACCAGCTATTTAAAGGAGAATGTCTACAAATCAAAAGCTTACGAAGACAACTATTTGACAAAAAATGGTGCCAAATTCTTGTAGACAAAAGTTTTATTCATCGTATAGTGATGGCAATACTACTTCAATGTTCAAACCATTACTACAAACCTTTCGTGCTGAAATAGTGAGCCCTCCAACTAAACTTCAAAAGGAAGGAAAAGGGCATAAGAATATAATAGATTGAAGTCTTAAACACACACACACACCCAAAAAAAGGAGGTTTAACTTATTCTCTTAATGGGGCAACAGAAAGATCAGACAAATCAGTATCGAAGGTTAAGGTAAGGAAGACATAGGACAAAAGAAAGAAAGCATATGATTTGGCAGACTAATTTGGAAACCACCAATGAAATTTGTTGAAAATAAAAACATCACCAAGTTAGTACCAGGAGGCAGTACCAACAGCTGTGGAATACAATATTTATGGAGTGGTTCCAAATAACCACCCTTGACTGATGCGCCTTCAGGTGAGCATTAAAAAGGTGAACATGGATGAGAATTAACAACCAAACAATTACAAGTGGAAAAAAGTTTCAACCGTTTCTGTTTACATACTTCAAGTTTGATGAAGGAAATATGACACTCGAGCACAATCCCGACTAGATCTTGAGTTAAAAAGTGACCAAAATATGGTTATAATTAACAATCTTCCACAATAGATAGATGATTGATTACAGAGAATACTGATACAGCAAACTGACAAACTCACAATGAATGTGAACAATATCCATCAGCAAGCAAGATTTGGGTGAAATCAAGAACTATATGGTAGAGGAAGAAACTGACATCACCTCAAAATACAAGGGATGATTCAGCCTGTCCAATTCTTTGAGTACCTCAAGCCAATCAGCTCTCTCGGGCTCCATACTCTTCACCCAAGCCTCTAACAAGAGTGACACACTACCCTTTTCAGGTGAATAGCAAATGATCTGTTGCGTTAATGCCTTACATCTTTTTGCCATCTTTGGTGGAAGCTTCAAAATAGCCTGTTTCTGTACCTCAGTAATATCAGAGCCTATCTTAACCCACTTATACCTGGGTTTATCATTAGCTTGGTTTTCAGCACTACCCTTCTCAACTGCTATATTACTCACAGCTAATAATGGCTTAAAACCTAATTCCCGGTACCCAAAAATGGTAACATTTTGCAAGGAAAAAACACAATTTAAAGGGTAGTGATGGATTCTTCGAATGGTATTGCTTAATGGAGATGTTTGAGTGGAACAAAAAAAGACACCACATCCCGTAAAACTCATGTCAAATTCAGATATTAATACAAGAATACTGCAAGATTAATGGGTTTCTCCCATAGAATTTTGTGGGCTCTCTTCAATCTGCTATCATCATAATCAGGACGGAAAAATTGGAGGGGCTAACGCCTAACTGGCGAAGTGGATAACAAACGGGTTAATTCTCTTTTATGGGGCTTCTAAGCAGCTATTGAAAACATAGCCAATATCTGTAAAATATTTAAAATATAACCACATCTTAAAAAGCCAACCGCCAAAGACACCCTCCTCTTCTTCTTCTGTAATTCTTCTTAAAAGTGCGAACCCCATAGTTCAAACTTCAAAAAATCGTATCCTGAACGCATTTGCTTGTGCTTTACAAATGCAGTTCTTTTCTCTATTGTATAAAGATTAAAATACAATTGATTACTGATTAGTAGACCATGACGAGTAGAAGTAAGCAAAAGATCCTTTATACTCTGCGCTCGTACCAATTAGTTGTTGTCAAGAACTTAAATTGCATTATGCAATTCCTGCAGCTAGAATAAACAGAAGAAGAAGTTGAAAACATAGCATTTGTGTGGTGGTTTATTTTCTGGCAAGCTTTAAATATTTCACAAGTGCTAAATATATTTAAACAACTCTAAAAGTGGGTATTGGTGTGTTTATAGCATGTTTGGCTAAGCTTCTCTAATTCCAAAATTATTTTTTTCAAAAATAATTTATTTTTTTTCAAAATAAAGTGTCTGGTTAAACTTTTGAAAGAAAAAAAATGTGCTTTTGAGGAGAAGCAGAAGTAGTTTTGAAGAAAAAGAAAAAAATAGCTTCTCTCCAAAAGCACTTTTTTGAAAAACACTTTTGAGAAAAATATACTTGAAACTGTTTTTAAAAGTTTAGTTAAACATTAATTACTGTTCATAATTACTTTTTAAATTAATTAGCCAAACACAAATTTCAAAATAAGCTTTTTTTTTTTGCAGCTTGGCATTTATCGTGTATATCCATATTCTTCTAAATTCAAATGTGAGCTTTTATTGCATATTTGGCCAAGCATCTAAAATAAGCTTATTTTGAAAAGTACTTTTTTATTTTTGGTAAAAAATAATTTGTGTTTAACTAGTTAATTTGAAAAGCACTTTTGGGTATCAATTAGTGTTTGACCAATATTTTCAAAAGTGCTTTTAAGTGTATTTTTTCTCAAAAGTGTTTTTCAAAAAAGTATTTAGGAATAAGCTATTTTTTATGCTTCTCAAAAATTGTTTCTGCTTCCACGCAAAAAAAAAAAATTCATTCTAAAAGCATGACCAAACGCATTAGTTTTGAAAAAAAATACTTTTGAAAAAAAAAAAAGACCAAAAAAACTTGCCCAAACAGGCATTAGTCCAAAACAATCATCTAATGTGATCATTAATAGTAGTCTTGACATTTGATTTAATAACACCCTTCTAATATTTCACTTAAATAATATATGTTTTGTCAGATTACTAAAGAAATGTACATTATTATCCAGGTAATTACACAATCAAGTAATTACATAACATAGTAAACTTAAAACGTATTTGTTTGTTATTTTATAATTATAATATTATATATAAAGCCATATTTGCATACACGAGTATAATTATATTACGTATTTTACAAATTTAATTGCCAATAATTAAGAAAATAAGCCTTAACAAGTGACACATATACGTGTATTGACAAAACGATAAAAATTCTTTATCAAGATATTTAAAATGCAAACAGTTAAAAGCATATATATATATATATGTTAATTAGAGAACTAATATGGCAAAAATAAACATTATATTTTTAAAAGATTATATCTTATAAAAGACAACGTCAATTTCGTACCAGAAAAACTCCCTACAAATACAATATTTTGATTAGTAATATCGTAAGTTTGAATATCTAGAGACATTCCTAGGTCTTACTATAAGGAAACTTCACTTGACATTCCTAGAGTATATTTTGTTCAAATTCATTTCCTAGTAGAGATTGGTAAAGCAGAAAAAGTAGTGGCACGGTACCATTAGCCATTAGGCGTCTTCCAATTTCCTAAAATCCAAGTAGCAAGCAACCACCATGTTCATTTCCTAAATTGCTCCTATGGTCAAACCATCGGGCTGCACACCACTTGTTTGATAATACTACTATACGAAAAAATAATCAAACACTCATCGCGATCTAGATTCGCTCCACTTTCTATCACACTCCCTCACTCCATTCTCCTACACCGGATCCACACATTCTGGCCGCTCCTCGTCGCCGCTGCAACTCTCATTACGACGTCGTCTTCAGCGACCTTCCACAGCCGCCGCGCAATTACGAATCCAGATCCAATCTAACCCAAATCGGGAATGGCTTCTTCGGAAGCCGATTCCCGGCTAAACCAAGTGCTTCTCCCAGCCCTTGAGAAAATTAATAAGAACGGATCATGGCTTAAACATTCAAAGCTATCCCACGAATGCAAATCCGTTATTGAATTCCTCACTAACCCATCATCTTCAACCCCACCCACTTCCCCTTCTACCCAATCCGATCCTGATTCAACTAATCAACACCCCGGAGTTCTCCTAGATCTCTCTTTTAATGATTCAGAGTTTATTCTTAGCCCTTTGATAAACGCCGCAGTTTCAGGTCACCTTAAGATCGCTGAAGCTGCTCTTGATGCTGTGCAAAAGCTCATTGCTCACGGGTACCTTCGCGGTGAAGCGGACCCCACTGGAGGCCCTGATGCCAAGCTTCTATCCAAATTGATTGAGTCTGTTTGTAAATGTCACGATTTAGGAGATGATGCCGTGGAATTGCTTGTAATTAAGACTATTTTATCTGCCGTAACATCCGTTTCGATCCGAATCCATGGGGATTCTTTGTTACAGGTTGTGAGGACGTGTTATGATATCTATTTGGAGAGTAAGAATGTGGTGAATCAGACTACGGCTAAAGCTTCCTTGGTTCAAATGTTGGTGATTGTCTTTCGGAGAATGGAGGCTGATTCGTCTACCGTGCCATTGCAACCTATTGTCGTGGCAGAGTTAATGGAACCAGCTGAAAAAGCTGATGCTGATGGGTCGATGACATTGCTTGTTCAGGGGTTTATAACCAAAGTGTTGCAGGACATTGATGGTGTTTTTAGTGCTGGGACTCCGAGGGCGGGTGCTACGTCTACCGGTGCTCACGACGGGGCATTTGAGACAACTACATCGACTGTGGAGTCCACTAATCCTGCTGATTTGTTGGATTCCACAGATAAGGATATGTTGGACGCCAAGTATTGGGAGATTAGCATGTATAAGACGGCACTGGAGGGGCGAAAAGGGGAGTTGGTGGATGGGGAAGGAGAAAGGGATGATGATTTGGAGGTTCAAATCGGGAATAAATTGAGAAGGGATGCATTCTTGGTGTTTAGAGCTCTATGTAAGCTCTCAATGAAAACCCCACCCAAGGAGGCAGCAGCAGATCCACAGTTGATGAGAGGTAAGATTGTGGCATTGGAGTTGCTAAAGATATTGTTGGAGAATGCTGGAGCAATATTTAGGACAAGTGACAGGTATTTACCAGCTATTATACTCAAATCTATTCTAAGGACTGTGCCTCAATCACTTATGCAATTGCTCTATTAGTTCTTATTTCGATGTATTGAAGTATTGTCTCTGCTACAGTGCCACTAGTTCATTTTGGGTGGCTTAAATGTGTAAATGGCACATGTTTATTTTGTTACTTGATCTAACTTATAAAGTACAGTTCATTTTTAATTATTTAGAAAGTACTATTCTCAATGTTTCACATGGAAAGATGGTTATTTGTTGCTCTTATATGTGCTTAACTAAGGTAATACCAACAGATAATATGACGAGTCCAAGAAGCTGCTTAGAGATAGTGATAACATTCCCCGGTAACATACATAGTAGCATGTTATCTTAAAAGAAATTTGAAATGTGCTCCTATTGAGAATCCCACAGGAGTACCTTTTTCGCGATTGGCCTGGATAAAACAAGCCAAAGTAAAGTGCAAAGCACAGACTTCGGTCTATCCATCTAGTTGGGGATTCGATGATTTCATACCATTCAGGTTCTGTGATTAGATCTTTTACTCCTCCTAGTATCTTCCGAAGCTGGGCCTTCTTTTGATTTCCAGTCATAAATCTCTCATGAAAAATAATATCCAACCATTCGTAACTTTGTGCTGTATAAATGTAGAGAGAAGAAAAAGAGAGAACTTGTCTTAAACTGATGATTAACAATGTACAAGAATGGCTCCTCATGATTGATGATTTCTAATGCACAATAGAAGCTTCTTATGTAGGAGTCTCAGACTACCTACAATATAATTTGTTATTACTTTCTATGTCTAGTAAGGTAAGTGAAAATGCTACTAGTAAATGCATATTATCATATGATATTTTAGGGATTAGCATGAAATATTCTGCAGTATTCTGGCTTACGTTCAATAAATCAAGCCTTTTAAGCTCTAGCAATTAAAAAAAAAATCAAGCTTGTTAATGTAGGCACGTGTAAGTCTATTAATTCTCTTGATTCCCACCAAACTGAGCTATTGTTTGATCCATGTTAGCTCCGAAAATTAAATAGGTCGGGGAACTGATGTAGAGGGGGATATGTCCAAATCATTCATCAGGCCCAAAGGGTTATTATCTACCATCCCATCTCTGAATGAATTTTGAGAGTACTCATTCTAAAGGTTTCTTATGTGTTTCCACACCCAACCTTTTAAAGCATGATTCCTAGTTAATGCACCATGGATCTTGGGCTCCATATTTAGCTTGTACAGATCTTTCTTCGTGATACTTTTTGTGAGTACTGTTTTAGTTGTTCTGAGAAAGATCATCATTACTTATAAAAAAGTTTCCCGCTTCCTTCACTTTATGTTACTGTACTCTATTTGAATAAGTAGATTTTTTTTTGAAAATGTACTGGAATATTTGAGTAAATAGAATTTTTCTTCACTTTTTCTCCATCCAATAGGAAATCCCTCAAAAAAAATTCCAACTTTATCTGTATCTTTCTTGGAATAGACATCATGTAAGTGGACAGAGTCGAAGAAAAAAAAGACATGTAAATGGGGAGTTAGTTCTATAGTGTTAAAAAAAACGTTAGCAGGTAATGAGTCTAGAACGCTATTTAAAAGTAGTAGTCTCTCACCAATTCGATTTTCCTATTGGACAACCTCTTTTCAAACTTCTCCATGATCATTCTTACTTCTAAAATTTTTTCTTGATAATAAAAAAATAACACTATTAGACGTAGAGGGGTGGACTTATCCCTACACCAACAAACTAAGCCTGGTATTTAAGTAGAGAAAGGTAGAGGGGCGGGCTTATTCCTGAGTTTCGAAGGCTGTGGTTGGTCCTAATCTGTTACTGAGTTAATGGCACCAATTTATTCCTTGTTCCGAGATGCATGCCCAAATGTTTTTCCACGCAGAATCTCAATCTTACATCTTATATTCTTTCTTAACTCTTGTAGTATATGGAGTTCATTTAGAAGATAAAAAAATAGCTTTTTGCTAGATTTATATGCAGGGGACTCATGAAATTATGACCAGCTCAAGTAGTTTAAAACTGGACGAGTTTGGCTGGGATATATTTATTGGCGGGTCAATTTGGGCTACCTATGCAGCTCAAATTGGCCCAAACTTTTAGGATGGTTTGACTTGGGTTGTGCCTTAATTGACTGCATAGTTAATCCAATTGACTTATAAAAAACTTGTAACAAGAATAGAAAAAATAGTTTCTTGGTATGTTTTGCTAGATACTGCTACGATTAAAAAAGGTTTTGGGCTTTAAAAAAATTGATGAAAAAACAAACATATTATGGTTTTGAGTTGAGAGGGTTGAACATGACTTATTATTTCAGCCGAAATAGACCCAAACATGTTGACCCAAGCAATATCTGGATGAGTTAGCCTCATTTCTGCAATATTATTTCCTTCTGGTCGTCTACTAGATTGTTGCGTAAGTCTCATAACCTCTCTTTATTTGAAATTCTAATTAGTGCCTACTATTAGGTCTTGGCACTGTCTGATTGTTTGACCTACTGCAATCAGCAGGGCAACTTCTTGTGCATGTTTCAATTTCAATGATGGTTGGTCTAGATTCATGGTTATATTTGGTTTTAATTGCTTTGTTCTATTCTTACAGGTTTTTAGGTGCTATTAAGCAGTACTTGTGTTTGTCGCTTTTGAAAAACAGCGCTTCAAGTCTCATGATTGTCTTCCAGCTTTCATGCTCAATTTTTATAAGTCTGGTTGCAAGATTTAGAGGCGGCCTCAAGGCAGAAATTGGAGTTTTCTTTCCCATGATTGTTCTTAGAGTATTGGAAAATGTTGCTCAACCAAATTTCCAACAGAAAATGATAGTGCTTCGATTTCTCGAGAGGCTCTGCATTGATTCACAGATTCTGGTTGATATATTCCTTAATTATGATTGTGATGTCAATTCGTCAAACATATTTGAGAGGTATCTTTCAAATCCTGTTGTCTGTGTATTACATAGTTAAGAAATTTCAGCTTAGTCTGATGATAAATTTCATCTGGTTCCTGTTTTGTTGTCCTCATAATTCTCCCAGAATGGTCAATGGGCTTCTTAAAACGGCTCAAGGGGTACCTCCTGGTACAACAACAACTCTGTTGCCACCACAAGAGGCAACCATGAAGCTAGAAGCAATGAAGTGCTTAGTGGCTATCTTGAAGTCTTTGGGAGACTGGATGAACAAACAACTGCGTATTCCGGATACTCATTCAACCAAAAAGTACGAGGCACCTGACAGTAACTTGGAACCTGGGACTCTTTCCATGGCAAATGGCAATGAGGATGAGCATACTGAAGTATCAGATTCTCATTCTGAATGCTCTAGTGAAGTTTCGGATGTTTCTACGATTGAGCAGCGTCGCGCTTACAAGCTTGAGCTTCAGGTAGGTGATGAGTATATTTGTTCTTTGGACAAGTAACTATTCTGATTGACAAAAGAATTGTCATGAGCAGTGTCTGCGACATGGTCTAACTTGAAACTTGTGCAGGAAGGTATATCTCTGTTTAATAGGAAACCCAAGAAAGGCATTGAATTCCTGATTAATGCTAATAAAGTGGGGAGCTTACCAGAAGAAATTGCGGCATTTCTTAAAGATGCATCTGGCTTGAATAAGACTTTAATAGGTGATTACCTTGGGGAAAGAGATGACTTAGCATTGAAAGTAATGCATGCGTACGTGGAATCCTTTGATTTCCAAGGAAAGGAGTTTGATGAGGCCATCAGGGCCTTTCTACAAGGATTCAGATTGCCTGGTGAGGCCCAGAAAATTGATCGAATCATGGAAAAGTTTGCTGAACGGTACTGTAAATGCAATCCAAAAGCTTTTAGTAGTGCAGACACTGCCTATGTCCTTGCTTATTCAGTTATATTGCTTAACACTGATGCGCATAATCCTATGGTCAAAACGAAGGTATGCTTTTCGTTTTGCAGGAGATGACTATTTGTTTATGCCCATTTTCAGTAATTCCTGATATCCCATTATTCTGTAGATGTCAGCTGATGATTTTATAAGGAACAATCGCGGAATTGATGATGGAAAGGATTTGCCAGAGGATTATTTGAGATCTTTGTATGAGCGGATATCGAGAAATGAAATTAAAATGAAAGATGATAACTTGGCTCTCCAACAAAAGCAGTCTTTGAACTCTAACAGGATTTTAGGTTTAGACAGCATTTTGAATATTGTTGTCCGTAAGCGAGGAGATGGCAGTATGGAGACTAGTGATGATCTTGTCAGACACATGCAGGAGCAATTCAAAGAGAAAGCTCGCAAATCTGAGTAAGATTCACTTGATAATTCTTCTATGCGTGGACGGGAGAAGTTATATTCTTGAAGTATTATCTTACTTCTATCATTCTGTCTTTATTCTTAACAGCTCCTTTTCTTTACCCTCTGTAGCAGTTTCCTGTAAAGATACCAGAATGAGAGCTTTAAAAGAATAACATATTGATCTGCTGCTGAAAAATGATGATACTATTTACTGTGTTGTATTCTTTTTCTGAGATCAATCTTTCACACATTCGTATTCATTAGGAAGCTTTAGAAGGATGTGTCATAGTATCATTGCTTATGATCTCTTTTTGGGAAGAAAGAAATATGTAATTTATTCATTACTCAAGGTAAATCTTGTGTACCACCTTTCATTCCACTGCGTGATTAACCTAGATTACTTTGAATTCAACTTGCCTCTGCAGATCAGTTTATTATGCTGCAACAGATGTGGTGATCCTCAGATTCATGGTAGAGGTCTGCTGGGCTCCAATGTTGGCTGCCTTTAGTGTTCCTCTAGACCAAACTGACGATGGAGTTGTGATAGCTTTGTGTTTGGAAGGATTTCGTTGTGCAATCCATGTTACTGCTGCAATGTCCATGAAAACACATAGAGATGCTTTTGTGACTTCTCTTGCAAAATTTACTTCTCTTCACTCACCTGCAGACATCAAACAGAAAAACATAGAAGCAATCAAGGTTTGTGTTTGCTCCTAGTATTGCATGCCCATGATTCTACTGTACTGAGTTAATCTTTTTTGTTGCTAATCTGCTTTTAGGTGGTGCTTACCAAGTTTGCAATTTGATTTTTTTAATTTTTATTTATTGTAATAGAGACTATGCATAATATTCATGAAACCCCTTGCATGTACGCATTGTTGTTGGGACTTAGAGTTTCCTCCCGAGCTAATGGCTTATCTGATCTCCAGCATCGAAGTGAATGATGGATTCTCTAAGAGCAGTGTTCTAAAAGGCGTGGGCGTAAGGCAAGGCGTTTTACATATGCCTCAGCGAGGCGTAAGCCCCATAGATATTTAATTTTTAATATTTTATAAAATAAGATAATTACAGTAAATATTTATAAACAGGTAAAATTGCATTAAAATTAAAGAAAACTATATATATATATATATATATATATA